>JAXQQM020080229.1:0-169939 GCA_034641835.2 Pinus albicaulis | reverse complement strand
GGAATTGAAGAAACCAAATTTGCCCACCGTGAACAATGTTAATGGAAAAATGTGCATGGTAACAAATTTAAAAAATAACAAGGCAGTGCGATCATTTAAACGATCCCACTACACTATAAATGATTTAAAAAATAACAAGGTAGGTGCAATCATTTAAACGACCACACCGTTGACTATGTAATAGTGTCAGGAGGTCAGCGCACTACCCGCTTGACAACATTACATAGTCAACGGTGCGGAAATTTACATGACTGCACCATTCACAATGTACTATTGTTGGGTGGTGTGTTTACTGAACTATCCGCCTCGGGGCAGATAGTTAGGTCAGCGCACCGCCCACCCAACAATAGTACATGGTCCATGATGCGGTTGTTTACAGGACTACACCATTTACCATGTACTGTTGTTGGGTGGTGCGTTGACCAAACTATCACCCCATGGAGCGGATAGTTTTTTCAACGCACCGTAGAAAAATATTCCCATGTTTGACGGCACGCAAACATTTTCCTTGCACATTGAGTGCAGTGCATGATAAAAAAGTATGCACCATTACTAGTGCGTGACTATTTTTTGGGGTGCATGGACTTTTTTTTTTCAAAATAAATTACACATTCACACACACACACACACACACACATATTTTAAATACATTTCCCATTTAATAAAAAAAATGTATTTAATATGTGAATCATTTATTGACACCCAATCCTAAGGGATTGGGTGAGATTGTATATTATTGTAATTTAGTAAATAAGGAAGGCCAAGAGACATTGGAAAGTGAATCCCAATAGTCTCACCTCCATGCATAAGTACACACACAATCTCCATCTAATGCATCTTTATTTTTGCAGAGTTACCTCATGGTCTGACATGGTATCAAAGCTAGTCCCTTTTTTGGCATTCCTGCCTTTGGTGTAACTCCCTCCAGTCATGCATTTTTGCAGACTGTCATTGTGAATTCAGTTTTTTTACTGCTCCTGGCATTCAATTTTTTTTACTACTCCTAGCATTCAGATTTTCTTACTGCTCCTGGCATTCTACAATTCTGAAATAATTTTGCATTCTGATTTTTGACAAATTCTACCTCATTTTTTTTCTACACACCACTGTGCAATTTCAACTCAAGTTCTCTTCTTCTCCGCACATTCAATTCTATTGTGAAAATAATTTTTATTGTATAATTCTTACAGTTTGATCCACCTCACAACCTCACAGTCGAACACAGATCCTCACAATTGCACTCTCATCCACTCTACTCACCTACACTCTCATCCACTCTGCTCACCTCTCACCCCACTCACGACATCCCCCTCACCCCCTTGGCCTTCCCTCACCCCCTACCCTCGTCCCTTTGCCCTCGACCCTCCCCTTATGTCCCTCAGCCCTCCCACACCCTGTCCCCTCCCATCCCTCACTGCCCACCCCTCCCCCGGCCCCTCGGCCCTCTCCTCACGTCCCTCAGCCCTCCCACACACCGTCCCCTCTCGTCCTTCACTGCCCTCCCCTCCCTCGGCCCCTAGACCCTCCCCTCACATCCCCACCCCCCCCCCCCCCCAACCCCCAAAATAAAATGCCTCCCTTGGTAAATACCTTCCCTAGAAAACACCTCCCCCAGAAAATACCTCCCCCAAATAATCCCTCCCTCAGATAATACCTCTATTTTTTCCCAAAAAAAATTTTACAAATTTTTTTTGCAAAATTTAAACCAGAATTGATTTTTTACCGTGACAACAAAGTTTTTTTTTTCTTCAAAAGAATGCATTATCTCATATCCAATATGGGAGTTTTTCTCTCCAGAAAAGAGAACTATCTTGAATGGTCTTAGAAAATCAAGCACACTCTCATTTTTAATGAGCTGTGGAGAGGAATTTGTGAAGGAGAAGGATACCACACACCAGCAAAGCCCACTTCAGACAAAGAGATCTCCATTTGGGAAAACAAGAACTGTAAGGCCTATGCCTTGATTGCAGCTTCCGTAAATGAGGAGGTGAGTTGTCATATTAAACCATTTTCAAATGCCTATGAAGCCTTAAGCAAGCTAAAAGAACTCTATAACTCACATTCAAAACTTGAAAATTTTCAATTAATGATTAAGTTGTTCAGTCTTGAATTGAAAAATGATGACCCTCTTGCTTTAGCTTTATAAATAAGATCTATCATGCATGACATTAAGAACACTGGTGTAGAAGTTGACATACCTCTCATAGCATATGTTAAGGCATTATATCCCACTTACTCACATTATCTTGAGTCATTGAAAGCAAGTGGAAACCTCATGAAAATCACCTTTTATTCCCTTGAAAAAAAGTTTGCAGAAAGAGAGAAGGCTTTTAGAAAGATGACAACCCCTATGTCTTCTAAAGAGGCTGTATGCTTTGCACATAGAGAAAAGATTCATGCTCAAGATTCTTCCAGAGGAAGAGGTGGCCAAAGAGGAAGAGAAAGAAGAAATTTCAAAGGAAGGGGATGCAAACAAACTCAAATTGAAAAATTTGATCTTCATTACATACACTGCAATAAAGACTGGCATGATGCATCTACATGTAAGCTTCCTTGGGATAAAATTGAGCAGAAAAGAAATCAAGAAAAAGGTTAAACTCATGACAGAGACAAAGGTAAAGCACCTGAATCCACTCATTATGTTCTAGCACATTGTAACAATGGAGTAACTAAAGACTTGTTTGATGTTTCATTTACTTCTTGGATAAATTATTGGTTGCTAGATTCACGAGCAAAATGTCACATGAAATTTAGAAAATATTTTTTTGAAGAATTTATTAACAAAGTTAATGGAGTAGTATACTTCACAGATAAATCCAAACTCAAACCATCAGGTCTTGTCATAATCAGGCTTAAGTTGCCTGGTCTTCCAGATCATCTTCTACATGAGGTTCTATACCTCCCTGAGTTGAGGATAAACTTACTATCCTTGGTCCACATCCACCAGCAAAGACACTCCATTCACATGTTTGATGGAAAGGTTTAGGTCAGAAAATTATCAGATCACTCATTTTTCATGGAGGGAATAAAAGAAGGAAGACTCCTGAAGCTGCAAGGTTCCTCTGCGCATGCACAAAAATTTGCATTCAATTCACATCATGATGAAGTTACATGATTGAACAAAGCACATCAATACAAAATACCATCTGATTCGACATCATGTTGAGGAAAAAACTATCCATCTATGCCATTGTTCCACAAATGAGCAGACCATATACATCTTCACGAAAGCACTTGGAAGAGAAAAGTTTGAAAAGTTGAGAACGATGCTTGGACTCACCAACATCCCTTCAGATTAAAGGGGGGAATGTTGACACCTAATCCTAAGGGATTGGGTGAGATTGTATATTATTGTAATTTAGTAAATAAGGAAGGCCAAGATACATTAGGAAGTGAATCCCAATAGTCTCACCTCCATGTATAAGTACACACACAATCTCCATCTAATGCATCTTTAGTTTTGCGGAGTTACCTCCTAGTCTGACACCACTCAACAACGTCAAATAAGAGAACAAAGGGAATGAAAAGAACATATGGAGGACCAGTATAACATGATTCAGCTGTGGGAGGCACGAGAGAGGGAGAGAAATTTGTACCCTTGCCTTACTATGTCAGCCACCCAATTGCTCGTAAGGGAGGTAGGCATCCTGAAGTTCTACGAGGAGGTTACATCCTTGAAGGGCCATAGTGGGTTATTGGGACAGTTGATCTTTAGGTGGGATTCCCACCGACAAGCTTTCTGGGTTAGTCCTGGTCAATGGTTCACGCCCACTGAAGAGGACATATATTTTATTACTAGCCTATATAAGAGAGGAGAGGATTTTCCCCAGTTCCCAGATGTCCCTGTCAACTGTGCAACAGGAAGTTATTTGGCGTACTCCCAGAGATACATTAGGGACGATATACTTTCTCCTACAGATTTTCAAGTGTCCGGTGGTTAGTTACATATTTATTCATTGGTGCAGAGGAGATGAGGTGCCTCTCACTAATGCTGATGACCATTTCACATTATACTATTGATGGGAAACACATTAATTTCTCGCTTTTATTTTATGTTGATTCTTTATTCCAGGCACCACAAATTTTGAGATGGTTTGTGATTTTTTTATGGCAGTTTTGTATAGCATTAGATAGATTTCATTCTCAGGAATGTGGGAGGTTGACCTTCCCTTTTGCTTCAAAGTTATTTTGTTTATTTTTTGAGATGTTTGTAGAGACGAGGCCTACTTTTGGTCAACATCCTCATAGGGCGATGCTGCATGTCAAGATGTAGATGTGGGGCCAGATGATGCCCAAGAGGGGCCAACCTAACTTTCCCACCAAGATATCTCCTAATGCACTAGGGTTTCTAGCCAATGCTGATGATCACTCATTCATTCGGGTTCCATGTTCATACGAAGGTTTGGATTGGTGAGGGTGTACCAACATCCTCTTCAAACAAGATGAGCCACCTGATGTGAGAGGTAATATAAATGTTTTATTTAAAGTAATATAGTTTCATTTTATTGTCTTAATTAATTAATTAGAATTATCAAATTTATCGTAACACATTCTTTAACTTGTTTTATGAAATTTTAAAATGACTTTTTCTAATTATTGTTGTGTACTATATATTTTGTAAATACTGGAACATTCATTTGGGACATGATTCCACCCACACCAAATTATCCAGGGGTATATGTCGATAAGGAGATGACAAAGGCGGAGGATCAGGGTGACAGACCTAATCTTGATCGGGTGCAGATACTCGCGGGGGTGCATCATAGGCCAGACACCCGATTCAGGATGGAGTTGGGCGACCAACTGTGTCGAATCCTAGTTGATCAGGGAGTCCGCCCGACTACGATCAGAGAGATCCAGGCTGACCATAGGCTCACATAATCTGGAGAGGCTTGCCCTGCGATATGATGACCCGCATGCGTTATATCATTGGAGCTTATAGAGCACTAGCACAGGCTAGGAGGGGTAGGCGTCATGGATATGCATGATATAGTAGCTCATATAATGATCATGATCATGAGGGGATTTATCATCATTCTATTACTCCATATCCTCCTCTACCTCGTGCCAGAGATCATGAGCAGATGACATCTAGTCCTGATCAACAGGCTTCTTCTGAGTAGTGTACACCATCTCAGCAGACACCTAGTCCTGAGCAGAAACCTGATCCTGAGTAGGAAGTTCCATATGAGTAGGCAGGTCCATTTGAGTAGGCCACACCATCCACTGAGTAGGTTGCACCATCAACGAGTCATCAACAAATTGTTCCTAATTAGATTGCATCATCGGCTGATCAACAGGCACCTCCAGAGGAGGCACGTCATCTATCTGAGCATGAGGCCGCACCATCGATAGAGTAGGCTTCGGCTAGTACTAGTATTGATGTAGTACCACTAGATATTTGACATTTATATGAAGTTATATTACAATTTTATATTTTTGACATTATACAGTTATATATATATATGGTCCATGTATTTTATGTTCATGTTGATGTACTTAATTTACATGTTGTTGTTCATCATGATGTGTATATTATTAGTTCATGTTAGAGATGAATATGCTTGTAGATAGATGTATATGTGATAGCAATTATTTGACATGAGATGTATCTTTTATGTTTGTGTTGTGATGATGTTATACAATGTTTGTATTTTTTTAGATGATCACGATGACAATGATTAGATGATGTTAGCAAATTTGAATGTGTATTTTAGAATATGATGTTTGTATGATGGTTAAAATGATTGTGATGTTTATTTTTAATATTAAATCATGATATTTATTAAATATGATGTCGTGATTGTCATTGAAATTTTAATTTTAATTCTATGTAAAATTGTAAAATTTGTAAATTTGTAAATTTGTAAATTAATTATCAATTTTGAACCATAAATACCGTAAGTAAAATGTGTATGGTAAATATTATTAAATTACCATAATTGTAAAAATTTTAAAGTTGTAAATTTGTATGAATATAAATAATTGTAAAATAATAAATCTAGAATAATATGAATTTTTGTAACATAATAAAGTTTATAAAATAATACAAATAAATTCATGTTTATAATTATCATTATTTTATTATGATCTTACATACCAAAAATAACAATATACATTTTGAAGATATCATTCACACGCATTTAAAGAAATAAAGTAGTTTTATTGTTTTAGGAATTGACATAAAAAAAGAACTTGATACAATGCACCATTGTTTTCTAGATCAACATAATTGCAAATTATCAAGTGAAATGATTTTAACATTAACACAATGCAAACCAGTTAATTCAAAAGACATATTATAATGTTTAAAAAAGAGAGACTTAATTATAAGGTTAAGTCCTCTTCTTTATAAAAACCCATCTTAAAAAGTATAAATGATAAAATAACACATGTACCATATCACTCTCGGTTCTCATGATCACCAACATTATCTTCCAGCTCGCTTGGCATGATAACACTTGTTATCACTCAAAAATCAGACAAGCAAAGATGACATTATTAAATGTCAGGCAAAAGGTTTTATAGGGTTGAGGCACATTAGAGAATCTGAAAATTTTTAAATATCTCTAAGGTCCAGGATAAAAATCAAATTTCACACTC
The DNA here is from genome assembly GCA_034641835.2 of Pinus albicaulis. NCBI lineage: Eukaryota > Viridiplantae > Streptophyta > Pinopsida > Pinales > Pinaceae > Pinus > Pinus albicaulis. The sequence goes on along the minus strand of JAXQQM020080229.1, from coordinate 163,336 downwards.
AAGAAACTAGAAGAATGCGCCTTCATGCGCATTTTTATTTGATAGGTGCACCCTTGAGGGACTTTCCCTCAAAAATATGCTTGGACCTGAGAGTGGCGAAAGTCGCTTTCCGGGGCCACAAGGCACATTCCAGGAAATTGATCCCACACTTGAGGCTGGCCAAGGACGACCACCTAAGGCTCCTTGGGACCTCAAGGGAGCACACAATGGAATCATGTGGCACACAATGGAATCAATCCCCTCTCTTGGGTCACCATCTGTCAATGTAACAAGAGAAGGAAGGAGAGTTTGAATTCATCTGTAAAAGGCCACCAAGAGATGAACAGAGGGAGAGCACATTGTTATGTTGGCCAAAATTTCTTCCAAGCAATCCACTAGTGTGTGATCTGGAGTAGAAGTAAAGAGGGGATTCAGTTTTTGGCCACCCAACAACTCCAATCCTTTTGAGTAGAGAGAGGGGCCTTGCACCAAGGCAACTAGGAGGTAAACACGTCCTTGCATCAGGTATTATAACTCCATAGATTTAAGGACCCCTTGGAAAGTGTGTAAATGTTCTATATTTTATTCCTAATAGCACACAATAAGAGGGGACATAGATGCCACTGTTATTATTATTGCGTTGTTTCACCCTATATGAGATTTTATTTTATTTTTTTATTTTAGCTTTGTTTTCTCTCTACATATGCATACTACATCATTATCTAGTGTGTTTTGTTTTATGGCATGTTTACTAATCTGCTAACTCTTTTGTTTATCTGACTATGACCATAAACTTAAGAGGCAGAAACCACTCCTCGTAAGTAAGTGTGGATTGGTACACTCGTGCACCAAATACACCAACACAACACTATTATTCTCAAAAATATGTTTTTATGTAGGATCATGTCTCAATACGAACCACGAATCCCTACCCAACACATCTGGGTAAAAAAAAAATACTTGGTTGCAGTGTTTGGGGAAAACATAGGTATCCTTAGCTTCAACCCAAATCTTTCTAGAGTTGATACATATTAGCCTACTATCATGATCTTCATTTAAATTATTCCGATCAAAGGTGTCCCACCACATGCACCAAAAAATAACACATTGGAAAGAAGAGAAATCCACTTCAATGATCTCTTGTATATTTCTGACGTAACCTAATTATCCCTCGTACTAAGTTTTGATCATGGTGGCTAGCTCAACTAGATTGATCAAACTCGAATTCCACTTCATATTCTTGTGTCATCTGTCCATCATCGACATTTTTTGTGCAAAAATGGTGTCCATATGCCCACATAGATGGGAACAAATTCACCTATAAAAAAGTTAAAAAATCATAGTATCATTTGTCTTATATTAACCCAACTGTTAAAATATGAAATATAGATGTTACATTTCAAAGGTGGATTATTAAGTTTAAAATGTACCTAAATAGATGATTACCAAGTGGGTGCACCCAATCCCTACATTTAGTGCATCCTCTTCATCATGCGGGTAACGACCGGTTGCATCGTATTTCACTGTGACTTGGCCAGCAACCCAACTGTTGGGGAATATAATGGGCATATTTTCTTTTAAATGATCTGGATAAGGCATACTTCTACCATTAAACTATATGAATTCTTTCCTGTCACTATCCCATTTCATCCTCTTTTTTCCATACAATGCGACCCATGGTTGTGTCACTTCAGAATTGCAAAGAACTAATTTATTAATTGCTTCAATTTCTACATTCGCTGATTATGTTGTGTGTTTAGTGCACGAGTGTACGAAAAACACCAGTGCTTGATGGGAGTGATTGATATCCTACAAACAATGATCACAAGGAAAAATGGGTTGATAGATGGTTAGTGAAGAATCATAACATGTAGAAAAACTAGTTATGGAACATACCATACTACAAAAAGAGGAGGAAACAAGAAATAAAAAATACACATATAACACAAGCTCAATGTTGAGTAAATGAACTAGTAATACCAACATAGAATGAATCCCCTTTTATTAACCGCTGGTGGTAAAAAAGAGGTAGAATGCTAAAACACTTGCAACAAGTCCTTAGAGCTATGGAGCTCTAATACTCAATGCAAGGAGGGCTATCCCCTTAAGCTGTTTGCAGGCCTCTCTCTTCTCTTCGAATGAGTGATCAGATAACGGAAAAAAGATGCACTTCTCCTTGGGGATTGAGATGTTGGATGGTAAACAAATGAAACCCTTCACTCTCTTGTTTCTTGGACAACACATTGTTTGTTTTCTCATGGGAAATTTGGCCAACATAAAAATGTGTTCTAAATTTTTCTTCTCATGATGGTATTTTCTAGGCAAAATTCAAATCTTCTTCCCTCTCTTGGTACAATTGTGGATAGTGAACCAAGAGTGATGGTTGATTCCATTGTGTGCTCACCTAAGGTCTCAAGGTGGCTCTAGGCGGCTATCCTCGGGAAGTCTCAAGTGGAGAATCTTCTTCCTGAAAGGTGAAAAGTGGTCCCAGATGGTGACCTTTTTCCACACTCAGGATCATGTGGCTTATTGAAGGAAATTTTCAGAGACCAGCACTACTATTTAAGAAAAATGTGTGCGGAGCACACTTTTCTTATGTATTCTATGCACAATTTAATAATTTTTCCTCTTGACCTTAGAGAAAGTTAAATTTTCCAGATTCTCTAATGTTTTTCAGCCCTGTAAATCCTTATGCTTGACATTTCATGATGTCTTTTTATTGTCTGATTTTCTAGTGATAATAGTTGCCCCCTAATGTGTGAGGTCTAGGAATAACTATACCACCAAAATAAATTATAGCTTCTACTCTATATAACCCATGTTGAGAGAGAGAGAGAGAGACCTGCATGCAGCCTAAGGTTGGATACCCCTTACTATGAGTTAAAGAGGGACCATGTTCTGTCAGAAACCTGCAAGAGATAGTATAATAAAATAGATACAATATTTCTAGGAGGTGGGCATGTCCCATGCTCATGATGATTTGGCTAGTTAAAGCCTATTTGATAGATAAAGGTTCTTTTTGTGTCACTTATATGGTAGTGATCTGTTGATTTAGTTGATGAAGACAATTGCTGACGCCCTTAGGGGCATTTTTTATTTGAGGATAAGTTGAATGTAGTGCCCACATGCATAAGCTTGGTATGTCATATTTTAGGATAAATTCTCATTGTATGCATGGGTGTATGGCTAGGACCTTCCCATGTAAGCATTGTTGAAAGAGATGCTTATAATGGCACGGGTCTTTGACTAATTCTGACAAAGTGCAATGATGGTGAAGTACGATACCATCTTAACATGAAATCTTGTGTTGTAGTCGAATTTCAGGAGGATCAATGACATCAATAAGAAAGGATGATTCCCACAGTGCCATCCAAGGATGCCCCTATTTAGATGAGGAGCCATCCAAGGTACTTCCTCCTTTTTGGAAAATTTTTGTTGAAGTCGACAAGAAGGAAGCCTCAACTGATCGAGAGAAATACGAATGCAAGGGAGCAGGGTCTTTGATATGATACGTTAACATAGGTGTGATCACTATAAAATTGGACAAGCAAAGATGACATTATTAAATGTTAGGTAGAAGGATTTATAGGGCTGAGGCACAATAAAGGATCTGAAAAAATTTAAATCCCTAAGGTCCAGAAGAAAAATCAAATTGTGCACCAAGTACTCAGGAAAAATGTGCCTTTGCAGACATTTTTCTTTGATAAGAACACCTTTGCGTGACTTTCCCTTGAAAATCCGTGTTGGCCTGCGTGTGGTAGAAGTCACTTTCCAGGACCATAAGGCACACTCTAGGAAATGATCCCACACTTGAGGTCTCTCAAGGACAGTTGCCTAAGCCTCCTTGGAACCTCAAGGGAGCACACAAAGGAATCAAGTGGCACACAATGGAATCAACCCCCTCTCTTAGGTCACCATCCATCATTGTACCAAGAGAGGGAAGGAGAATTTGAATTCATCTATGAAAGGCCACCAAGAGATGAACAAAGGAAGATCACATTGTTATGCTGGCCAAAATTTCTTTGAGGATATCTAGCAGTGTGCAATCCAGAGCAGAAGTAGAGTAGGTATTCGGTTGTTGGTCATCCAACAACTTCAATCCTTTGGATTAGAGAGAGAGACCTTGCACCAAGAAGCTAGAAGGTAAAAGCGTCCTTGCATCGGTTCTTAGAACTCAATAGTTCAAAGGGCCTTTTGGAAAGTGTGTAAACATAGTATCTTTCTTCGTAACAACAAGAAATAAGAGGGGACATTGATGCCATTGTTAGTATTATTGTTATGTTTGACTATTTATGAGATTTCTTGTTTATGTTTATTTTAGTCTTTTTTTCTCTCTATATATGCATACTATATCATGATTTAGTGTGTTTATTTTTTTTTAGCATGTTCACTAACCTGCTAACTCTTTTGTTTATCTGCTTGTAACCAAGGCTTAGAGGAAACGGCCACTCCTCTTAAGTAATGGTGGATTGGTACACTTTTTCACCAAAACCACAACCACAGGATTGGTGACTCCACTAGCTTTAATTTTTTAGTTAAAGTGGTTGCGCTTGTTGTATGGATATTCTCTCTGCTATGGAGTGTTTCTTGGACAAATCCCATTCTTTTCTTCCTGCTCATTCACCCTCAGTGAAAGTATGAAGCTCAGAAGCTTTGGAATTTTTTTTGCAGGAAATTTTCCCGCATTTGACTCAGATAGACACACCTTATTACATGCATTCATCCCTAAACTACACACAAAATTTTGCGCCTGTGTGAGACATTTCCACGCAGAAACTAAAGATAGTAAATCTCTTCTATTTTCCTCAATTTCCCATTTGAAAAGTGGCTGGAAACTGAGATAAAAAATGCCATCACTGTGTGAGGTGTCCCACGACTGTTTAGAACTTGCTTTTGGCTGCATTTGAGAATTTCTATTTGCTAGTTTTAAATTTCAAAGTTTATCTTCACAAAAAACCACATAGTTTAAGTAAGGGGAAATTTACTTGCAATCTGAAATAACTTATTTTTGAAAATAGACACCAAAAAACACATAGATAATTAGCTGGAGTAAGTGGCCCTGATTCACATATGCTTAGCTAGTTTTCATTTTTCCTAGTTAAGTCATTAATTTTAGTTTAATTTTTGGCATTAGGAGTTGCGACCAGAAATTAATTATCTTAAGAGAAGAATGTAATCTCTACTAACTTTTCACCTTTTTGGTGACCCTAGGTAAGAATATGTGTTACACAGTAATTTGTCACTGTCCCTACCATTCCCTGTCCCGCACAATGGAGGACCCATTTTGTGACCTGTGAACATTGTCATGCGTTGAAAACATCATCAATGCATTCCTCTAAGCATGAGCCTCATTTTCCCTTGAGACATCTCCTTGCAAAAGTCATGAAAAACATCCCTTTTGGCATTGGCACGGGCAGGCAGTTCAGTACTCGCGCCAATGGGGAAAATCCTGCAAAGAGGTCGCGCCAACTGGCGCTCTGTCATAGAGCAGTAGTCGCGCCACCCAATTTAGGGATTGTTTTTTAAATAAAGATGGCGGAAGTTGAGTTCCAACAAACTCACAAACCATTGCCTATCTTGAGTTGGGAGGTTTGGCTGCGGGAGTTCTATGGAAGGGAAGTGGTTTTGCCACCTCCCATGGAACCTTCCTTGTTGATAGGGCCAATCCCATAATAATAGGGATCCCAACTCCCTCCTTCCCCATCTATAAAAACCTGCTCAATCCCATAGCAAGATAGTCTTGAAATGCCTAAGCTTTGAATCTCCATATTCCCAAGACCCTTTGTGCTGTAAAGAATCCTCTTTTTCCCTTAAGGCTGACTCAAGTAAGGAGACCATTGTCAAGAGACTCCGGAGAGGTTTTCCCTTTCCTTGGCGAGCTTTGCGAGACGTGGACGACCAGAGACCCGTCCGAAGGAGACCGCAATGTCAGAACTTGGTTGTAATCTCTCTTCGTTTATTATTTAATAGATGATTATGATTATGGTTCCACTCCGTTTTCCATCATGTTAATGCGAGTAACATCCTTTCTGACTGATGTTTAGTTACGTGTGCCGGATTTTATGCTTGTATCTATTCGTTTCTTCCATGTGCAGGTGTTCATCCGCGGAGATCGTGGAGGGATTGTGATCTGCCGAGGCTGAGGAACGGGGACGCTTCTTCTTCAGATCATAGCGTTGGAATCCAGGTAGGCTTCTATTCCTAGTCATTTCATTCGTAACTAGGAGCTTGCGTCATAACATTGTTTGATTGTTGCTAGACCCCTGCTGGGCTAGTAGGGATCGCCTCTGTCCGCAGAGGGGATTTACCTCCTCAACAATTTGGCGACTCCGCTGGGGATTGTCCGGATTTCATTGTCTCATTTGTGTTGTCTCGCTGTGATTGTTTTATGTTTTCCCTTGCTTGATGAACCTTCTGGGTTGGGTTCTTTCACTGTTTTTGCTTCTTGGTTTGCTTAGCTTGCATTGGTCTGCTTCTGGAGTAGCTTGTTTTTAATTTTTGGCTGAGAAACTCGACTGGCGCGGTTTTTAACCCGACAGTCGCGCCAATTGGCGCACGTTGCCTTTGTCCAGCCCGCGCCAATTGCTTTCTGGCGCCAGTTTCACCCTTACAGTCGCGCCACCCCTGTAAGGTTTTTGAGTTTCCTCATTTTTGAGCTCTCTGGATTTGATCGGTGTTTTTCTTCTTGATTTTCCGACTGCCTGAGTGTGTTGGAGTCCTGTTTGACTGGGAATTCACCTCTGTCCTTTGGTTGTTTGCTTTTATCTACCGATTTCACGTTTTAAGCCCTAGGGCATCTAGTGGCTTAGTGTATCGAGCCCTCCTTGGGAGTTTTGGTGTTTTGATGGTCCTGTCAACTATCTGATTGATTCTCCGCATCCTCTAAGTAGTTTTTCATTGTTTTATTGCGATTTTTGGGTGATTGTTCATTCCTTCATTCGAAATTTGTTTGGTCTTGCCTTGGACCTAGATCACACGGTCCATTGGAAGCTTTTGAGTCTTTTCTTCGTTTTGAGAGACTTTGGTCGATTTGGGGATCTGATTGCTTGTGTTGTTGAGTGAAATTTGTTTGTTTCGCTCTCTTGGAAATCGTTTCTCAAGTTGTTCCATTTGTTTTCAAGTTTTTTTAGTGCATATTAGCTATTAAACATTGAAAATCAAAAAAAAAAAATCTCTTTTGCTTTTGTTAATTAGTGCAAATTGTGATATTTTCCATATCGCTAGTGATTAGTGTTTTGAATGAAAAGTTTTCAATTTCATTAGTTGCATTAGAGATCTCATTGTTTGTCTTCCGTCCATTTCGTTTGTGTAAAAGCTCTCAACTCTTCTCTAACTAGTTTTCATCGAACGAAATGTTGCACTATGACATATAGCTTTGCATTTAGGAGTCTTTCGAGACACTACATACGATAGGGCCTAAAAATTGAAACTTAATTGAAGATCAACTGTAAAATTCATTTCAATTAACCTAAGGTAGCATTGGAACTTAACGAAACATATTTAAAAGGTCTAGGCTAGATACGTGTTCCGGCGTCGTTAAACCTAGTAGCTGTCGTTCGCCTGTTGGCTTTAGACAGCGCTAGTACGGACTTGCGCTCCCCGTACAGTTGCGTATATAAAGGGAGACCCCTATAGGTTTTCAATCCTTTATCCACAGGAAGCTGAGTCTGCCGCCCTATACCCATGATACACCGAACACAGCATTCGGGGAGACTACCTACACGTACAGAAAGTCCTTGGTCGATTTCTGTTTCATTATTGAAACCAAGGTGTATATTGCAGTTCACGGATATTTGGTACACCCTTTGTGCCTAGTTTTTCCTGAGCAGTCATTTGGTCTTTTCTGACTCCCTAAACTTGAAAAGACCGTCAAGCACTTGTCCTTTCACGCTTGTGTCAACTCTGAAAGAGATAGAGTCATCTTTTTATCATTTCTCGACTCTTAAAATATGAAACGGTAGAATTTCTTACTTTCCAATGTGGTAAAATTAATCACCCATGATTACACACCTGTTTAGACATTGCTTGTTGACCATTTGATCGTGTGTCTTAACTCGTTTTCAGCCCATGTGTGTGTTTTCTCTTTTCTTCTAGTCTTTTGCCACAGTGGCGGAACCTTCGGTTTCGTCTACTGGTAGTCCTTACACGGACGATTCTTCAGAAGCTTCTCAGCCTTCTGTTGAACCACAGCAGCCTGTTATTTCCGAGTTTCCTGACGGGGGACCGGTTCTCGCCGAGCAACCCTTTGGTGGACCAGTTGAGTTCAATTGGCCCTTTTCGGACCCTGTGTCTGAATTGAGATTAGGAGTTGATTTCCTTTCTCTTACATCGGGTTCACCGTTTGTTGCTGCTGTTTTTCCTCCTAGTCCTCGCCGTCTTTTGCGTGATTTAACGGCAGGATCAACCATGAGTGATTCTGGTGAGGAAATTCCTGGTGAAGACTATCAGTGCATCCCGCGTAGATTGTTTGAGGGAGACGACTCTGAGCTGGCTACCATGTCATCAGCCAGTCCTTATTTACCACAGGGATACAGATCTCTGGGTCAGATTATTTCAGCTGCAGCCTCTATGGGAATATCATCTCCTGCTTCGAGGCCGGCTGTCACTACACCCGGGGTGTCCCCTTCGACGCCCGTCACTTCTGTTCCCGTTCGGCCCACTGTTTGTGTGGCTGCCTCTTCTTCTGTTGTCTCAGCTACCAGGGCTGGGCCAACTCCTGAAGATGTTTATCTAGCTACTGCTATACCGGAGAATATCTCTCCGGAGGAGTATCGGTTGTCCTTGCAATAGCCGAACGCCGAAGCTGGACAATTCCCCAAGATCCTTACCGATCTTTCTTTTCGCACTATGCACAGGATGGCACTCCCGTGTATGCTTTCCCAGGTTAGTTTGACGAGCATGGGGAGGTTTTGCGCCTTCCTGCTCCTGAGGCTTATCTGTATGCTCAAGGTTTACCGTACAACCAGGCTTATAACCTGTAGGGACAGCCCTTCCAAGGCCAACCTACGAGCCAACCTGGCTATCTGTATGACCCACAGGGACAGCCCATCCAAGGCTACCCTGCGGGCCAGTAAGGGCCATTGTACAATCCGCAAGGACCATATTATAGCCCTGCTGGTCAACCTGCTCAGCCTCAGCCGAGGTATCAACCGGGACCGGCCTATGGTCCTGGGGGGCAAATCCAGCCTTCTTTACCGATGCAACCACACTATCCTGTGGTCTCTAACGTTGCATATCAGCCAGGACCACCCTATGGTTCTGCTTCAGGTCAAACTGGTTTCCAGCAAGCACCTGGTCCTGTTCCACCACTAGGCCAACCGGCTCATCCGGTACAACCTGGTGTCCCGCCTCCAGGCCAGCCGGCCCATCCGGTACAACCTGGGGCCCACTTACAACCAGGTCAACCTGCGCAACCAGTGCCGCCTGTTTATCCGGGCCAACCTAGTCATTCAGGCCAGCCCCCTCACTCGGGTCAACCTGTTCATTTAGGGCAGCCCTCTCATTCCGTTCACTCTGCTCAACAGCCTATTCATTCAATGCCGCAGCCAAATCAACAGCTGCGCCCTACGTACCAGGCTCCGTAGGGTTCCACTTATCAGCAGCCTACTCATCCTCAGAGTGGTTATTATCCTCATGTTAAGTCTCAACCGAACTATAACCACCCCGGAGGCTCTCAGTATTATCCTCCTCCACCCGGTTCTACTTACGCTCAGCAGCCAAATCCAAATGCTGCTTATACAGGGCAGACGCCTAATCAGGGCCCGAACCCTGGTTATCAAGCCCCGCACTATGGTTACCAGAACCCAAATCATTCTGGTTATACGAACTATGCCCCCTATGGTCAGAATCCTGCGAGACAGAACCCGTGGGGGCAGGGATATTCACAACCATCGTGGATCATGGGTACCGGACCTCATCCTGGGACTGGCATGGCAGTTAACCCTCCATTGTCATTCCTGGCTACCTTGGAACTGCCGGACGTTTCAAAGTTGACCAATGATCCGATTTCACATAATCCATATTGGCCTCCGGTTCCCACCAAGATACCAGGTGATTGTCCCAATTTTGAGGGCAAAGCTGGCGAAGACCCCCAGGCGCATGTGATGACGTATCACCTCTGGTGTTCGTCTAACTCTTGGGTTGACGATTCGATTCGTTTGCGTATTTTCCAGCGTACTTTAATAGGAGTTGCTGCTAAGTGGTACATAGAGCTATCCCGTGGTATTTTTCAGGATTTCAATTCGTTGGCTATGGCTTTCCTCACGCACTTCCAGTTACCGGTCCGGTATGAGGCCGGGACGCACCTCCTGACTTCTCTGAACTAGGACAAGGCCACTCACATCTCAGATCACATTCATGAGTGGCGGCGCCGTCGTCGACTGATCAAGTTTCACATACCTGATCATATTTTGACTCATTGGTTCACCACCTCCTTTGTGAATAAAATCGCTCAGGATATCGCGATGGGAGCGTGTGTGACGGAGGAAAAAGCTATCGCACGTGCCCAGTACCTGGATCTTGTCTATTCGCAGTCTGGCACGCTTTATGACATCTTGACTGATGCTCCACAGCTCGGAACCACTAACGCTCTGCCTACCCCTGCGGTAGATGGTGTCATTGGTTCCGTCTCTCAAAATTCGAAGAAGTCTCCGAATGGGAAGTAGAAGGCTAATTCTTCCAACAATACCTCTGCTAATCCCCTCTCATCCGATTCTGGTAAAACCGCGGAGGTGAATGCCGTCCAGGCCAATCCTGCGGATAAATCCTCCAAGGGGAAGAAGAAGGGAAAAGGAAAATCAAAATCTGATGCCCCGAAACCAGAATCTAAATCTCGAACTGAGGATGGCTCCCAACGTAAGCCGAAATTCCCTTGCCCCATCTGTGAAGGTGACCATTACACTAAGGATTGTCCACGGCGGTCCTAGGTTAGTCAACTTCTTAAAGGCTCTAAAGTGACTCCGGCTGTTCTAAAAGAGCCATTTCCATCTCAGCAGACCCAGATGGTCGAACAGGCGTCACCATCTGCACCGTTTGGGTCTCAGATTTTCATGATGAAGAGTAATGCACCTATCACTATTGCTACGCGGTCGAAGGATTACAATGAACCACGGCAGGCGCCCGGGAAGGCAGTTGCGGATGAGCCGCCTCCCCCACCTGCCTCCGGTCCATTGGAAATCGAGAAGCCGACTCCTGAACCCGTTGTGAAACCACCTCCCAAGGGTGTTCTTCGAAGATCCTCTTATAATCCGAATGCTCGTGTTGCTCAACATTACAGCATTGTTGAGGATTTGGCATAGGCGCCATGTGCTATGTCTGCACTTGAGGTTCTTCAAAGTTGTCCTTCACAACGGAAGGCTTTACTGTCTGCAATCGGTGGTATCGATCCCTCCGACTCGAGCCTTCTCACCTTCGATCTGGAGAATTTTACTCCCCGGCTTCCACATCAAATCGCTTTGGTCATTCAAGTCGGGATTAACGGTCTGAACATACATAGGGCCGTCGTAGATGAGGGTGCATCCACCTGCGTTATGTCCTCCGCTTGCTGGAAAGCCATCGGCTCTCCAGCTTTGTCGTCATCTCCCAATGCCCTTGAGGCATTTGATGGTCGAGAATCTAAACCCCTGGGAGTTCTTGAGAGTCTTGCGATCACATTACAGGGAAAAACTGTCAACGTGGAAGTGGAAGTGGTTGACGCTAAACTCAACTACAATATACTTCTTGGCCGCAGCTGGACCCATGCCATGCTCTGCGTGCCGTCTACCGTCTTTCGATTCATTAAGTTCCTTCACGAGGGCAAGATTGTCACGGTAGATCAGTTGTCATTTTTCACCTCTAGCTCTGAGAACAACGTACACGGATCAATTCGAATCAAACAAAGACAGGACCTGCCTTTCAGCACCTGGCCTTTGCGGTATATTCCCAGACTCACCTAATACCCGCTCAAGTCAACATGTTGTCCAGATCGATGACCTCGGTTATTCCTACACCTCGAGCAGTATATGAGTTTGAGAACGCATGCCTTAACGCCGGTGAGATCGGCCATCAGGAGATTGTTGCCGTATCGGACCCTCCACCTCCTCAGCATGCTCCCATGAGCATGGCTCTCGACGTCTACTTGCAATCCCCCTGGCTTGGTCAGGCTGATTCACCTGATCCTCTCAAAGAGACTTTTCCTTCAGATTAGGCTATCATTGAAACCATGTCTCTTGAGGATCTGCCCTGGGGCGATGTACATCATCGCTCCTCGTTTATGCCCAGCTTGGGGGAAATGACTGATTGTCTGGAGCGTTATGCTACTCAGGTTCCTTCCCCTCCTCTTCAAACACCGATCTTAATGCACGAGGTCTTTTCGGAGGGTAATCTGAGTAACATTACTCAAACTGTTCCAATCAACATCTCCGTTAAACCGGGGATTGTTGAGAATATTCATGTGGGTGTGACTTGTTCTCCCGATGAGATTCAAGTCTATACTGAGCTTTTCAAATAATTCAGAGATGTTTTTGCATGGTCTTACGAGGAAATGTCAGGAATTGATCCTAGTATTGTTGTGCACGAGATTCCAACCTATCCAGGTGCGAAACCCGTGTGCCAACGCTTACGTCCCATGCATCCTCAGAAAGCCACTGCCATTAAGGCAGAAGTTGAAATTTTTTTGAATGCGGGTTTTATTTATCCCATCCTTGGCTGCACGGGTGTCCAACATCGCCTCGCCGATAAAAAAGCGGTGGTACAACTGGAACGTGGATTATCGGTATTCTATTCCCAACCGTCTAAGGATAATTATCCACCTGCTATCGACCAGATTATCGATTTAATGTGGCTGAGTAGATTCATTCTCCATAATGGATCGTTTTCGTGCTTAAAACAGATCAATATCGACTTGAGGATGTACATAAGACCACACATTCATCCGTCCGTAAGCACTCACAAAACTCCGTTTCGCTAAAACGTTAAGCACACATCATTGCAAGATGTCTTAGCCGCTTTTCTGCGACATCTGCCACGGTATTGTTAGGAAACTTTACTGATGACTTGCCGCTCTATCTTGTGCAAGCGAGAGGACCATCCTGAGCATCTCCGCCAGATATTTCTTCGTTGCAGACGCTACAATATCAGGCTCAATCCTCATAAGTGCATCTTCTGCGTTGATTCTGGCCGTCTTTTAGGCTTTATAGTCTCGAAAGATGGAATTCGCCTTGACCCTCTAAAGGTTGAGGCCATCGTAAATCTCCCATCACCCTCCTCCCTGTATCAGTTACAGAGTCTGCAAGGGAAAGCGAATTTTCTTAGGCGCTTTATCCCGAATTATGCCGAGGTGGCCAAAGGATTCACTCGTTTGTTAAAGCAGAACGTTCCCTTTCACTGGGACAAAATTGCTCAGGAATCCTTTGAGAAGCTGAAGACATTGCTAGTCAATGCTCCGTTGCTTCATCCTCCGGACTACCACCGCGACTTCACTTTGTATCTAGCCGCCGCATTTAGCACCATCGCCATGGTCTTGGTGCAGGATGACGATAACGGTGATGAACATGTTGTTTATTACCTATCTCGGAACCTTCTCGACCCGGAAACGCGTTATGCACATGTCGAGAAGTTGGCTTTAGCAGCAGTACACGCCGTACAACGCTTTCGCCATTACATCCTTTTGCGCACGATAACAGTGGTTTCAGACTGCAACCCTATGACGTATATTCTTTCTAGACAATTACTAGGGGGCAAGTACTCCAAATGGATCGTGATCCTACAGGAGTTTGACTTGGAGTTCACCACTGCCAAGTCAACTAAATCACTGGTCTTCACGGATTTGATATGTTCTCTCCCTACAGACTCTGTTCCCTCACACTCTGAAGACCATATACCGGACGAAACACTTTTTCTTATCAGTACTCGTGATCCTTGGTACGGTGACATCATAGTGTATCTTCAGACCGCGAATTTTCGGTCTGAGTTGGATAAAACTGCCCGCCGTCGGATTCGGAACCAGTCCCAACCTTACCGTATAGTAGGAGATACCTTATATTGCATTGGAGTAGATTCGGTGCTCCGACGATGCCTTACCTTGGAAGAGGCTGAGAAAGTCTTAAATGACTGTCACAGTGGCGCCTGTGGTGGGCATATGTCCGGGTATGCTACTGCCCAGCAGATTCTGCGGGCAGGTTATTTCTGGCCTTCCATATTCAAGGATTGTATCACTGCAGTCCGAAAATGTCATCCATGCCAGATTTTTCAGCGCAAGATGCGCGCGCCACCGTTGCCATTGCATCCCGTTATTACGGTTGGCCCTTTTGCGAAATGGGGCGTAGATTTTATGACGTGTAACCCTCACTCGGCCGGGGGGCATGCGTATATCATTGTCGCCGTCGACTACTTCACTAAGTGGGCCGAGGCGATCCCTACACTAGCTGCTGACGGGAAAACGGCTGCTCAATTTATATTCAACCACGTTATTGCATGGTTCGGGGTTCCTCAAGCCATCGTCACTGATCACAGTACTCATTTCCGTGATTACATGATGGCGGAGCTGACTTCAACGTTGGGCTTGCGTCACGACAGCTCAACACCATACTACCCTCAAGCGAATGGTCAGGTTGAAGCGGTGAACAAGGTTTTGGTCACTATGCTTCAGCGAACAGTTGGGATTCATAAATCAAATTGGCATCTCCAACTGTTCTCAGCTCTCTGGGCATACCGAACATCTGCTAAGAGTGCAACCGGATTCACACCATTCCAATTGGTGTACGGTCTGGAAGCTACTCTGCCAGTTGAATGTGAAATTCCTTCGCTTAAATTAGATGTGGAGCTCTTACTGGATACTTCTCCTGAGGAAGAACGTCTTCTATATCTCGAACGGTTGGATGAAACCCGTCGTCTAGCTGCTTTGATCATCGAAGCACAAAAGAAGAGGGTCAAAACTCATTTTTATCAATATGTTTCTCCTCGTTCTTTCATTGAAGGAGACCTCGTCCTCTTGTACGATCAGGCACATGATAAGCTTGGAGCCGGTAAACTCCAGCCTATGTGGCACGGGCCCTATATAGTAAAGCACGTTTTGAAAAATGGGGCCTACGAGCTTATAGATTATGAAAGGAGTTCCGCCTGTGCAACTCAAAAATGGGTCGTACCTTGGGGTGCAATTGCGTCCGAAGTTACTTCTATGTGTGTGTACATAGGTGTGTGATTGGCTGCAGGTGTGCATAGTGTGTGTGCTTTGTGTGTCATCTTCACTGACTCGGTCTTCCTGTTGTGCAGATGCTCATTCAAACATTTATTGGTTTCGCTGATGGTGCCTCCCGCAAGAGCCAAGAATCCGTCTTTTCACCTACAATCTACTTTGTCTGCAGGAGCGATCGACCAGCAAGTGTGTTTAGACGACGACGAATAATATCACAATATAGTGCCGTGTTGGCTGGAATTATTAATCCAGGCAAAGAAACTTTGGTATCCGTGGAATTGTTTGTAAATGATTCACACCAGAAAGGTTAAACGAACTCTGGGACACTATTCCTAAGTAAGGAACTGTCCATCTTTAGCGCCGCATCAGGTATTCGATTGTCGGAAAGAATTTGACTACATTACATATCATCATATACCCAGGTATTTGAATACATTAACAGATGCAGTAGCAAATTTGGTATTAGACAGACATTTGCGCAATTTATAAACATCATCACATGTAAAGAAAGACTCATCCAGAAATAGATATGTATATATATAGATATCGAAATGTTTACATAGAGTGTGTCACATAAAACTCAAAAATATACATAATCGTCTTAGTACATCCTGAGACACTGTGTCTCTCAAAAATAGGTGTGGCATAAATCCTAAAGACTAATCCGCATGGTGCTCATGGTAGCACGTCACTGCACGCACTAGGCGCCTCAGGATTCGGTGGACCCGATTCGGGACTCCCACCGTGTGGCGCTGGTATGCCATCGGTACGTCTGATAGCCGGGCATAGTCTGGGATCCCATGGGCAATCCCCTCGAGGTTCTGGATCAGCTCTTCTCCTCCGGTGCCTTCCCCCTGGATCTCAGGGGCGAGTTGTGTCCTCCGGGAGATTGGAGACATCCCGGCTGGTCTCTCAGGTCCTACATCTGCATGCATATATAATTG
Organism: Pinus albicaulis; assembly: GCA_034641835.2. Taxonomy (NCBI): domain Eukaryota; kingdom Viridiplantae; phylum Streptophyta; class Pinopsida; order Pinales; family Pinaceae; genus Pinus; species Pinus albicaulis. The sequence goes on along the minus strand of JAXQQM020080229.1, from coordinate 147,241 downwards.
TGTTAAGACGAATGTGTATTAACAAAAAAACATATAAACATAAAATCAAAAATATGAGGTCTTACCCAGCTCCTCGTCCCAGTCATCTCCTTCTGGTAGTGGGAGATCTGGGTCCCCAGTAAAGTCAGTTCCCGAATAGGGCCAGTCTACCACGACGATCAGTTGGCGCCGTAACCACCTAAAGAACTCTGGCCTCCAAGACATCTGTTGGCCACCTCCAGATCTGGGCATCAATGCTGCCCAGCGAACCATTCGTGGCTCTCGTGGTATCGGACTCGCCACTGCGGCCCCTTGGCCCTGGAAGATTGGTAAGTGTTCCAGAATGAATGATACCAAGATGGAACCATAACCGAACTGCTTCAGTTTCCCTTGTTTTCACTTTGTGAGCTACCTTTTCATATTGATAGTTATTGCTTCTGCCCAGTTGAACAGTAAGGGACCCATGCATTCTGAGGCCAGCAGGAGTTGGGTCTTCGTGGCTTCGTGTGGAGCCTGCGACCCAGCAGCCCGCGTAATGGTATGGAGAACTACTCTCAGTGCTAGATCAGGGATGGTGTGGATATCCACCTTCTTGCTTCCTGATCCTGTTTGTGCCCCTCGGCACACCCGTGCCATTACTTCTTCCATATTTTCCCCAGATGGTCTGCTTCCAGTCAGTACAGGGATTGGACCTCTGCGGGACAATCCAGTGATGAAATAAACATCAGTGACCTCCAGTTCTAACACCTGGTCTCGTAACCTGAACACCTGTTCCTGTTCGTCCCAGATACCGATTAGATACTGGAGGAGCTCGGGCTGAGCTCGTAAACATGGCGTGAGGAAGAAATTTTTCAATCCACAGTTTCTAAGTGCATTCATGCAAGCTTGGCTTTGCATGGCCTGTTCATCCTCTTCTCCGTGCTCTCGTTCCTTCCATTCGATGGCCATTTTGAGTGATTTTCTGCATTCACATGGTCAAAAACCCTTAGTTAGATCTTTGATGAGCTTCAAATTCCAAGCAATTTGGTCTAAATGTCAAAATTTTGGGCGGAATTTAAGGTTCGGCCACTGGCGCGGCTGTTTTGCGAACAGTCGTGCCACGTGGCACGAGCCCTTTACAAAAAAGAGCTCATTGGCGCGGGTCCGTGCCCGATACCCGCGCCAATGGGCCCGGCCCTAAAATTTTAAAAATGGCCACACAAAACTGATTTCTAAGGGAAAGCTATTAAAAAATGAATGAAAATGAAGAGCAAAAGAGCGCCTCTTACCTGTGACAGACGAGAAGCTGAATGGTCGACTGGATTTGTCGCAATCACCGTCAGAAGTTTCTGCTCCAAAAGGACCACTGTTGCTTTCCACCAAGGTAAATAGTAAAAGTAATTTTATTTTTACCAATTTGACATATTTATAACTTTTTCGACGTTAAATGAGTTTTAAAAGTTATTTTTATCAAATATTTGCATATGTTATGTCAAAAATGGATTTTACGCTTGCTTGGTATGTGCAGCAGCAGGTTTTTGCGACTTAAAAGATGGAAACGAGTTGTATTTTATACTTTTTCGGACTCGGTAAATACACGAAAAAGTCACTCTGGAGTCATCTTTCAGCTCTTTTCCGACTCTCTAAATATGAAAAGATCGCCGAGGCCCTTGTCGTTTCGATCTCGTTAAAATGGACACGAATCGACATCCACCCAGTATAAGTTTAACCCTTTTTCGGGCTGGGATGGATTGATTACGAAAAAGGAATACCCTAGCCTATCGCGACTAGGAGGTTTTCCTGGATATTGTTTTCTACCTTTTCGGATCTGGGGAACTATTTACGAAAAGGGACCTATGGAGTTTTCTTTTCCGCTGTCTTTTCAAACTCTCTAAACATGAAAAGACGCCGAGTTCTTCCTTTGTCAGACTCGTTAAACCCTGATGACATCGGATCTAGTCGAAATGACGTTCTACGAGTTCCTCCTTCCTAGGACTCGTTAAATGCACTAGGATGGATTCGCCTGAAGGGCGGACTTATATCGCAAGCATATGCTATCCCCTTCAAGCTTGTTATCAAAAATAATTGGGGTACTCGCCAGAAATGGTGGGGGAAAAATGGAACTATCGTTGTTGTCCTCGGCAGTATGTCGCTCTTGAACATGGCACTTGTCTGCATTCGTGTCGGGTTGGGGACATCTCACCTCGTTGCTTCACTTTGCCTCCGTGGGTTTGGGTAATCCCTTTTGACCTATCATCTGTTCACTGCCTCGTCGCCATGACCTCTAATTCGTTGATGTCAAATACTACCAAATTCACTGTCGTGTCGTTCATGTGTTCAAGAGAAGTTGGCCTCTGCAAATATCAACCTTCCTCTGTTTCTCATACGATCCTGATTCACAACAAAAACATCATGTTCCTCTGTCTCGTGTTGATGATGTGGGAATCATTATGGCCCACCTTCGATCAAGGTCACTTCCTGTCGACATGAACTCATTATCCAGGAAGTTGGTCTAGAGACTCCTTATGGTACCTTGGAGACTGCATGCCTCAATGGCAGGTTCGTTGCATTCGACGTGAGGTTTACATCATTGACCTCTGATCAAGTGATTCTGCGGGTGTTCGACGTCAACTCATTTATTCGCATGCCGTAGATTGTACCTTAGTACCTTGAGGACCATTTTCATTATTGGTGGTTTCTCTCCCGTCTGTTAACAGTTTTCATCATTGGATGGTAATCAGACGATGTTCTTGCATGTTCGACTTCAGCTTACATATTCACATGCTTGAACTTGTACTCTGTTGGGTCGAGATGGAGCGCAAGACCCTGGATTGTGTCTGTTGTAATCCAGGCTGCGATTGTGGATTATTGTCATTATGTACATGACTCAATGATTGGATGGCTGCGACCATACCCGAGTCTATTTGTTTGATCTTAGTTGGATGGCTGCGCCCATACCCTGGATCCGGATTATAGCATACTCTGTTTCGGATGGCTGCGTCCATACCACTTATACATCATGTACTTGAGATATCAGTTGTATCTTTCTGCGCAGGTTTTCCGACGGCGGGCCTTCAAGTTGAACATGTTCTCGTAAAGCATTTCACCCCTCTCTCTCTCGGGCCTCATACTTTAGGGGGCATCTGTTACACAGTAATTTGTCACCGTCCCTACCATTCCCCGTCCCGCACAACGGAGGACCCATTTTGTGACCTGTGAACATTTTCATGCCTTGAAAACATCATCAATGCATTCCTCTAAGCATGAGCCTCATTTTCCCTTGAGACATCTCCTTGCAAAAATCATGAAAAACATCCCTTTTGGCATTGGTGCGGGCAGGAAGTTCAGTACTCGCGCCAATGGGGAAAATCCTGCAAAGAGGTCGCGCCAACTGGCGCTCTGTCATAGAGCAGTAGTCGCGCCACCCAATTTAGGGACTGTTTTTTAAATAAAGATGGTGGAAGTTGAGTTCCAACAAACTCACAAACCATTTCCTATCTTGAGTTGGGAGGTTTGGCTGCGGGAGTTCTATGGAAGGGAAGTGGTTTTGCCACCTCCCATGGAACCTTCCTTGTTGATAGGGCCAATCCCATAATAATAGGGATCCCAACTCCCTCCTTCCCCATCTATAAAATCCTACTCAATCCCATGGCAAGCTAGTCTTGAAGTGCCTAAGCTTTGAATCTCCATATTCCCAAGAGCCTTTGTGCTGTAAAGAATCCTCTCTTTCCCTTAAGGCCGACTCAAGTAAGGAGACCATTGTCGAGAGACTCCGGAGAGGTTTTCCCTTTCCTTGGCGAGCTTTGCGAGATGTGGATGACTGGAGACCCATCCGAAGGAGACCGCGGCGTCAAAACTTGGTTGTAATCTCTCTTCGTTTATTATTTAATAGATGATTATGATTATGGTTCCACTCTGTTTTCCATCATGTTAATGCAAGTAACATCCTTTCTGACTGATGTTTAGTTACGTGTGCCGGATTTTATGCTTGTATCTGTTCGTTTCTTCCATGTGCAGGTGTTCATCCGCGGAGATCGTGGAGGGATTGTGATCTGTCGAGGCTGAGGAACGGGGACGCTTCTTCTTCAGATCATAGCGTTGGAATCCAGGTAGGCTTCTATTCCTAGTCTTTTCATTCGTAACTAGGAGCTTGCGTCATAACATTGTTTGATTGTTGCTAGACCCCTGCTGGGCTAGTAGGGATCGCCTCTGTCCGCAAAGGGGATTTACCTCCTCAACACCATGTAATCGTCATTATAATCCGATGGAAACCTGAAAATCAACCATAAGATCCATTCGATACCATTCATTGCAAAAAACTAGGCAAATTTTAGACACAACATGAAAACAAAAAACTTCAATTGTGCCCAACGCACTCCCTGAGCTGAGACAGTGTGTTGCACATGCAGGTACACTTCACTATACCTACTATGTAATGCAGGTTTCGATATTCAAGGGTGCGTTGCCCTCATTTTGGGCAAAATCTACCCTAGGGGCCTCAAAACCCTAAAAATTTGCAAGGGATGGTAATGAAATGAATACTGAAAGAAAGAGGAGGTTTTTACTACTGACTTGGATCAAATGATGATGAAATTCGTCCACTAAAATGACCACAATCAATGACTGAAGTTTGGGGTCAAAATCAGGTTTAGAGCTCCAAAATGCAAATGGTAACTATGGTATGGTAAAAATGAATACTGAAACTACTTTATATAGTCATTTAATTACTTGCAAGATAAATTTATTTCTATGACTATGGTTTTATTATGTTTTTTATCATGAAACATGTATTTTAATCCATTTGATGTTGTTCTGAATAGGAAATACAATTGAAAAACAGGTTAGTCGTGCAGATTTATTTCAAGAAAGAATTGACCACAAAGCATAATTTTTCTCCTTATTTTTCGAGCTTTGTTAGAAATGAAAAAGGATTTGAAGCACACTTTTGTCTTTTTTTCGAGCTTCGATAATAGGGAAAAAGGAATCCCTAGAATCTTCTTTCAGCTCTTTTTAGATTCCGATAATGTGAAAAGATTGCCGAGCACTTGTCATTTCGAGCTCGTTAAAGTAAATGAATTAACATCTACTCAGTACAAGTTTAACCCTTTTCTGGACTGAGATAGATTATTTACGAAAAAGGAATACCTTGGTTAAACATGAACAAAGAGGTTCTTTCAGATATTATTTTACACTTTTTTGGATATGAGAGACAAATTTACGAAAAAGTACTTTTTGGAGTCCTCTTTCGTCCTCTTTTTCAGACTCTCTAAACATGAAAATGGACCGGGATATCTCTATCGTTAACCTCGTTAAAATATAAAATAGTGACGGGCTTGTCAATCATAGCAAGAATCAAGTTTCATTCATTGCTAGACTCATTAAATTATTAAATAGTGATACTTTATTCTTTGTTCACCCGAAGGGTTGAATTATAGATCAAGCAAATGTTATCCTCCTCAAGCTTGTTAAAAAATAAAGAGGTACTAGTCGACAAATGAATAGGGAGAATTTGGGAAAAGAAAGTAAAGTTTATTTTTGGTAGCAAGTCCCTCTTGAACATGACACTTCTTTCACTCCATGTCCGTGACTGTTTGGGTTGGGTAATCATCTTGACGGTTCATTCACACCTATGGTTCATCATAGCTTCACTTCAGTTTTGGGTCAATGCTACCAAATCATCACAGTGCTGCCGATATGTTCAAGAGAAGTCATCCAGTGATTAAGAACTCATCCATCTGCAATACTCGTAAACCTTCATGTTCATGACCATCATCCCTGAAAATTGCTATATCAAGTCATACCCTTGTCTCTGAAATCAGTAACTCCAGTTTTGAAATAAGGTGACTTCCTGTCAACTACAAATCAATATCCAGGAAGTTCACTTACAAACATCAGATTCCAGTGTCATGAGGCTTGTTACAGCATCGACAAGATCCTCATTCAGAACTTTTGACAGAAATATTTTGTTTCGCATTCAACATCAAATCATCTATTCACGCCTTATGAAATGTACTGCAGTACCTTGAGGGCCATTTTCATTAATGGTGGTTCTCTCACGTTTGTTAACATCTTTCATTATTGGTTGGTAGTCAAACGATGTCTTTCCATGTTCGACAACAAATCATATATTCACATGGCTAGACTTGTACCCTAATGATCGAGTGAATGAGATAAGAAGACCCCGGATCTAGTTTCAGCCATTCGGGCTACGATTTCAGGATTGTTGTACACATCATTTGTATGGTGACCTTACATACAAATTTCCATCCAAACATGGGCCTATATCTTTAGGCGATGTCTGCATCTGGGAAACATTCCAATGTAGACGACTTTATGAATTATGTACATGTTATTAGATTGTTTTATGTGCTGACTATGGGAATGCCTACCCTCAGCAATTATGATCAATAGAGGATTTACCTTGATGTAATGTATTGTAAGATTGATGTAGGTGACTGCTCCGCTTTGTTTCGAGGCTCATCACAATGTAAAGCATCTCAATAAAATGTTCTTATTATTTGGATCTCATGATTTAGGGGCAATTGTTATAAGTCAATTTGGGCACCATTCCCAATGACCTGGTTAACTGGGCCTCATCTCTAGGACCGATGATTAAAGGGGTCTATCATTCCCTATCATCTTAGTTGCTATATGCCCTAAGACAGGAAACAACATAAATCAAACAAGAATTTCATCAAGCAAGGATTTTACATGGTTTGAAGCTTATTATTAAACATGTGGGAGCTCACCAACTCATGCTTTAAGGGGCCTAAGTGCATTGCATATGCAATTAGCCCCATTCAAGGCTGATCTGCAAAGCTCTTCTCGACATTGAAAGGTGTGTTGGTCACATTGGGAGCGAAATTCTCATTGTTCGAGAATCTCCACTTGGCCAGTGTCTTCTAGAAGAGTTCACATGTGTCAAGCTTCGGATCCAAGTGTCCATTTGACATATACATGAATGGAAACATGTCTTGCCTATTTTTGGAATGTTATTGATTAGAAAAAAACCTACAGTTCATCTATAAATTGAACACAAATCTAAGTGTTTGGGAGGAAGAATTTGAGTTGGGAAATGCTGGAGAATTTTCAATAGAGAGTTTGATTTGTGGAGCTGCTACTGGAGAGACTTATGCTGTGATGAGACTTGGGAACTCTGCTAGAAGGTTACTACAAATCAGTCACTAGGTTGTAACCTCTCCTTCTATCATCAATAAATAGTACTTCTTGTTTTTCCCTACATGCATCTATGTTTACTTTGATTTTCCATGTTATAAGATATTGGTTGATGAATGTAGTCTATGCTTAATTGATTTAGCTAATTAGCTTGAATATATATCTATATTATTGCATATTCTGCTGTTTCAATGCTCTTTCTTGCAGGAAGCATTCAACTATTTGAAACCGCTTGAATTTGAGGCTGTAGTGGAAGCGCCAGAAAGGAACCATTTGGAAGCGACTGAAACATGCATCCAATCCTCTCTGTGTATCTGTTCTGAGTTAGGAAAAAGGGTAGTGCAGTCTTTCACCTATTTTTCTAGACTAGACACCAGTCTAGGGAAGTGTAGTTTATCTGTAGATTACAATTCTGGCCCAACAAGAAGTGGTAGTTGGAATTTCAGTAACAAAAATCCCTTTCAGTGGTAGCTGATAAAAGAGCATGTGCACTATTCCCTTTTAGTAGTAGCTAATAAATGAGTAGGGGTAGTAGCTCCTTTCAGCAGTAGTTGATAAAGCAGGGAGTAGTTACTTCTTGTTGGTTGTATCTAGATAATTTTGTAACAACAAGTGTGAAGGAAATGAAGAAAATTTTGAAGAATGTTTTTGTGTTATTTTTGTTGATTCATATTGTTTCATGTCATGATCATATGAATGAATTGTTGAATTTATTTATGGTTTCCTCATATCATTTCATAAGTGAAAAAAATTTTAAAATTGGTAAAATTCATAAAATATTGATTAAACCACCCTCTTGGTATTGTCCTGTTTTATACCAATTGGTATTAGAGCGAACTTACTTCATGTTGGTTTAATATCTAGAAGAAATATAAATTACCATGGAAAACCAGGAAAGAGAATTTACCAATAGGGCTCCCATTTTAAATGGAAAAAACTATGTGTTTTATAAAGTAAGTATTAATACCTACATTAAATCACTTGGATTTGGCGTATGGGATGTTGTGGAAGAAGAATATCAAAATCCTCCAACAGTTATTACCATATATTAGAAGATGTATTTTACATGCAATTCTAAAGCCATGAATTCCTTGCTTACTGGCCTACCTGAATCATAACTTGTCAAAGTGATGGACTGCACATCTTCCAAAGTTATCTGGGACAAGATGATTAGTTTCTATGAAGGTGATAGCAAGGTAAAAAAAAGCTAAACTTCAAGGTTTTAGAATGTAATTCTAGATTTTGAGGATGTGTGGTGATGAGGATATTGTAAAATATTTTCTAAGAGTTTGTAAGGTTGCGAACACCATAAGAGACCTTGATGAGAAGCTAGATGAATATGTAGCAGTTCAAAAGGTGATGAGATATATTCTTGGGATATATAATCCCATGGTTTCAACCATTGAATAAATGACCATTCTGAACACTCTCACTCTAGACAAATTACTTGGAATTCTTATTTCCTATGAGATGAGAATATTAAATGGTAAGCCTTTCATCCTTCAAAATAGATAAGAATTCAAATGAAGAGTGTGATGATTCATGTTGTGAATCATATGAAGAAGAATCCAAGTTTTCGAGGAAGCTCAAGAGAGGCTCAGAAAAATATCAAGGTAAGTTACCTTTTAACTGCTTTAATTGTAGCAAATTTGGTCACTATGCTTCAATGTGTCCTAAAAAAACTATGAAGGATTATGATCCAAAAGAAATTTTCAAAAAATTTCAAAAATATAGGAATAAGGCTAAGAGGACGAGTCTCTATATCCAAGAAGCCAGATCCTCTGAAAGTGAAGTGATTCAATCCTCAGATGAGGAAAGAGATGATGAAAATACAAAGGAATTCATGCTTATGATTATAGACAAGATGGAGGTTGAAGCTATTATTTCTAATGAAGAGGATGTTGAAGTGGATCTAGAATGAGGGATAGTAAGTGCACTTGAAGAGATTGAAAGTTTGGGAAAGGAAAATTGATTCCCGAAGGAGTTACTAAACAAGGAAAAGGTTGAATTTGTTAAACCACTACTCCTATAAATTGAAGAAGGTAAGAAGATTCAAGAATCCATAAATCGATCGTTGAATGAGAAGACTCAAGCTTGTGAAAGACTAGAAGGAGAAATTATTTTGCTGGAGAAAGTGTTAGAAAAGGAAAAATTGGAGTTGAGCTGTAATCAAAAGTTTAGAAAAAGGACTAATAATGTAAATGAGCTCTCTAAAGCTTAGTGAGTTTCCACAGATCGAATTGGTCTAGGCTTTGAGGCATAATCCAATACAATAACATAATTAAAAGGTAACAAGATAATTACCTATATACCTATAGAAAGAGAAGGAACTACACAACAACAAAAAGACACCATGCAGCCAAATAATTAGTCAAAGTATTATCAACAACAACAAAGAACAACATTGTCCAATTAGATCGAAATGCTCAAAAATCAACCCAGTGTAGAAGATAGACTTCCAGGTATGTTGATATTTTTCCAGGATATTTTTTCACTTGCACTAATTATGTTCATAAAGAAAGAAACTACAGAGTCAATTCATCCTATAGGTAGCTCAGATCAAGAAAAATAAATCAGCAGATCATATAGAGGCATAGAAGACTCATGCACAACAATTCGATTTTCTCCCTTGAACTATCTAGTGAAATTTTTAATGTGTCAAAATTGTGGGCATATAACAGTTGATTGCAGACTTAAGGAGAAGAGGTGTGAACCGATTATTGAGAAAATTGAACAAAAGCCCAAGGTTTGGAAATAAAAAGAGAAAAATGAGCAATGTGATATTCTTTTCTATACTCAAAATGAAGGGATTCATTGCTATCTGGATAATGGCTATCCTAGGCAAAATGTCAGGAGGTAGAAGCAAGTTCTTCACATGGAAACTAGTGGAAAAGGGTAATGTAACCTTTGGCAGCAATGCACTTGGTAATATTGTTAGAAAAGGAGTTGCCAACCTGTCTAATGGAAAAGGTAAAGCTAATAATGTATTTTATGTTTATGGGATAAATCATAATATTCTCAGTGTGTCTTAGATGTGTGATAAAGGCTATGATGTAATTTTTAAGGCCAGTGAAAATTGTGAGATCAAGTCTATAAGCACAAGTGAGATAGTTGTTGAAGCACTGTGAATGGACAACAATGTGTACATTATTAAGGGGAAAATAGAGAGGTGTTTCTTATAAAAAATTGTTGAGATTTATATGTGGCATAGGAGACTTGGGCATCTAAACTTTGATCAGATATTCAAATTGAGCAAGAAGAATTTTGTTGAGGATTTACTCAGGTTGTTAAAGCCAGAGAACACAATGTGCAATTACTTTCAATTTGGTAAGAAAAATCAGAAGCTATTCAATTCTAAGGAGACCTCATCATCGAAGCCATTGCATATAGTACACATGGACCTATGTGGACCATCAATAACACAATCACCCACAAGAAAATTATATTTTATGATAATAATTGATTATTTTAGTAAGATGATGTGGGTTTATTATCTTAGAGATAAATCTGAAGCCTTTGAAAATTTTAAGTAGTTCAAATCCATGGGTGAAAATGGAATTGATTGCAAAATCAAGAGCATAAGATTTGATATTGGAGGTGAATTCACTTCAAAAGAGTTCGATTAGTTTTGCAAGAAGCATGGAATCAAAAGGAATTTCACAATAGGAGAGACTATCTAATAAAGTGGTGTTGTGGAGAGGGAAAACATATCAATCTAGCAGGTAGCTAGAGCCATGATGGATGAAAGGAAATTTCAATGGATATTTTTGGCAGCAATATAGTTGGTGGATATATCACCATGCATCCCCATCCGACGCATCAGAGGAAGTGCATCGAGGTCCACATTTCAATTATTAATGCATGGAGGGGTGGTGAAAAATGGTTTGTCGAAACGATTGATCTTAAGATCAATGGACGTGGCCAATTTTGATGGTCCCCAACTTGAAACCGCAAATCATGTTGAGGGGCTTGCATAAAAACCACAAGCGGTTTCAAAATTAGTTGGGTGATGTGGGAGACAGTGAAAGGCCATACAAAATTAAAAGGGTCGAGACCCTTATAAAAAAATTATAGAGGAAACATGGTGAAAATTCAAGGCCACATGACCCTTTCTCTCTCCTCTCTAACAGAAGGACAGGTGGTGCAATTAGATTTGTGTGTGCACATAGTGGTAGATGACATCACCAGTAATGTGGTCCAACCACAGCAAGACACATGGCATGTACTTTTTGGGTTTTCAAGTACCCAAGTGGGCCACTTCTTAATGACGTGGACCACTCATAGAGTACCACATGACACAGGTGATATAATCATGATGTCATCCCATTGGTAGGACCCCAGAAGGATTTGAAGTGGCCCATAGAGGAACCAGCGAGATAAATGGGTGTCAAGATGACAGGGTCAATGTCAGTGACAAGTGAGTCCAAGCATGCAGTGATTGGGCACAAAGGCACCAAGAGGACCCCACTGGGACAACTCATCCCATAAGGAATACCGTGATGGTTTATAAAGGGGCACAAGAAAAATCCATCGAAATGCAGGCACTGAGACACGTTAACAGTACAATTGTTTGCGACAACCAATGAGAATTAATTCAATAGGAACCCACTTGAAAACATAGCATGAAAGATAAATCCCGAAGGTAAAATAAGGCAACAGAGTGGAAGTTCTAAGACACAGGAACCAGGATAACAGTGGGGGAAAATGTAGAGAACCGGCCAATGAGGAGCGGTTCGGATGGCCACATGAGACAACTCATCCCGATGGTATGACCCCGAAAGATTTAAAAAGGTGAAAAAAAAAGCTTCAAGGTAAAAGGTATGGAGACTAAAGTTTCCAGAATAAGGTTTATGTTACACAGTGACTGACAATGCAGGCTTAAGGAGTAAGAGCATGGAGGTAAGCAGTTTATCACATAAATACCAAGGTGGAGGTCATGATACTTGGTATCATGGGAGAATAAAAAAAAGGTGGTTAGCATAAAAGAGATAAAATCTATTATTGGAACACATATTTCATTAAATTTTGAAGTATTCTATTACAAGGCTTTCAACAACATTAATTCTTTTGTAAAACACGATATTAACTTAATTTAAGATAAAAATAATTTTAGGAATGTCAAATCAATTAGAGACCATGAATAGGTCAAACATGGGGTTGTTAGGTACAATAGTATCAATGCACAATACGAGTGTGAAAGAAAACTATTAGAAACGATCTATTTAAGGTAAATAATATTAGTATGTCTAACATCCAAGAAAGATATTATAGTTATGGATAACATACTAGAGCCATCGATGTTTGATTTTTTTGTTAGATGACTCTAACCCCCTTTCCCACAACTTGTGAGAGAGTTGTTGATTGAATAATAGTGATGTGATGATCTTAGTGTAAGTGGAAAGGCGGTGCCTCCCTTGCATTGCTTTGAAACTAGTCTACTAGAAACTTAGTAAAACAAATTGTGCTAAATTTTTTACCCCTTCATGCCTTTAAGTAACACTAATGAGGAGGTGATAATTCTTCTTTACAACATCCATGCATCCACTATTAAATCTAGGCACTATTGATCTATGTATTTCAAGAAGGATGGGTATCATTGAACTATCTCCACTCAAAGGCAAGTACATCGAATGATAGTTCTTAAATGGGTATTCAAGGCATTCCATTATGATGGACACTGTCACAAATTGAAGTAAACAATAATTAGTGGCCGTTGAGAACCAATATACATAGACAAGTAAGTAGTGGAAGCAAGGGTTTTCAAAAAATAGTACACTTGATGGCAGTTCGGATATTTATCTCTCCTTGTCAACATTGTCAAAAACTAATAATGGTCCTAATGTAATAGTTCCAACCTATTGTACGAGAAACCATGATTGACCATTACTTTCACCAAGAGGAGAAAATGGTAAGCATTTTTAATGGGGAATAAATAAATGTGAAACGCAAAATATGGATTTTAGTTGAAATTTATATAAGACTTCATGCTCTTTAATTATTAAATACTTAATGTAACTACTAATAAATTATCATTAAAAATATTAATTTTGAATATTAAATATGCATTAAAAGTCATTTATCTATTACACATGACTTTCCATGTGGTCTAAATAAACCACTTAAAACCCATTATCAATAAATTCTAATTAGTTTTCTAAAAGATGTATCTTTACTTACATTAAGAGATTTATTTCAGAAATATATTACATTTATAAACTTGTATCAATACATATAATTAAATGGAATACAATAAATAGCTTCATGTCTTGTTAGCTTCTATGAGATTATTTTAATTACAAACAGTTTATTTAATAATTGAATTTTACAAAATGCTAATCTTGACAGGAAAATCATGTCATATGGTGGAAAAAAGTTTAAATATGTTCATTTGTGATGCAACTCTTGAATGAGCATGAATAGTCTACTTAATGCTCATTATTAATTAATTAATCCATGTTAATAGAAAACATTTTTTTACATAGAGTTTTCTTTTAGAATAACAATGTCACATTTATACATTCATATTAAACCACATGATAGGTAAATAAAAATCAATCAATTGTTTCATGACTTATCGACTTATGTGGCATGATTTTATATAAAATTAATTGATTTAAAAATGCATAGTTAGAAAAAGTTGTCGATTGAAAATAGAATAAACTACTTAGAACCCATCATCGATTGATTTTAAATTATTATTTTTTCTAAAAAATGTATCATTAATTACATTAAGAGCTTTATTTTAAAAATATAATACATTTATAACCTTGTATCATAGCATATAACTAAATAGAATTTAATATGTCAGGCTTTATGTCTAGTTGGTTTTTATTATTTCAATTAGAAATTATTTATTTATGAATTGAAATTTAGAAAATGTTAATAGGGATGGGAAAATCAAATGGTGTACGTTGTAAAAAGTTGAAATTCATTTATTTATTATCCATATCTTAAGACAACTTGAGGAATCTACTTATTATTCATTATCAATTAATTATTTCATGTTTTGTTAGGAAAAACATTTCATTTTACATGGAGTTTTATTTTGAAAAAACAATGTCGCATTTATACAATTATATTAAACTTCATGATAAGCAAATAAAAGTCGACAAATGGATTTATATTAGACCAATTATAACATAATATCCATTACTTCTAATTTTTTTTATAAAAAATATATATTTATTTACACTAGGAGCTATATTTAAAAAATACATCACATTTATAAACATCCATTAATGCATATAACCAAATAGAATCCAGTAAATATCTTTGAGTCATGGTGGATTCTATGAGATTTTTTAAATTACAAGTAAATTATTTAAGAATTGAAAATGAAAAAATGTTAAAATGGATGGGAAAATAAATATCTTATGCTGCAAAAAGTTTAAATACAACCATTTATGATCTATCTCTTTAATTAATTTAGATGGCCCACTTAACACGTTTTTAATTAATTTTTCCATGTTTTATTAAGAACAACATTTTGTTTTACATGGAGTTTTATTTCAAAAAAATACAATATGAAATTAATACTCATATCAAACTAATTGGTAGACAAATAAAGGTCAATAAATGGATCCATTATTAACTTATTTGGGATAAGATGATTACATACACAAATAGTTGATTTAAAAAATAAATAAATAAATTATGGATTAAAAATCGAATGCCTTACAATTTAAGGACTTTGAAGTATTCACATATGACCCATCACCCACTAGCTTAAATATTCCACTTAATACTTATTATCAAGAAATTATTAGATTTATTTTTGGGAGAAAATGTCTTATAGTATATGGTTATTATATATCACATTTATACACTCAAATTAATGGATATAACTAAGTAAAAAAAATAAATTTTATGGCTCATATGATATGATTTCAATTATTTAAAATACAAATTTACAACAACAACAACAACAAATCTTCAAATAAATTTCAAAGACATAATTTATCTATGATAGTGTCCAATCAAACCTACATAGTCCACTTAGCAATCATTATCATTAATTATATGTTTTTTTTTTAGAAATGCAATTTTTTTATAATAGATTTTTATCTCAAAAATTAAATATAACATTCATGCACTCATATTAATTCTTTTTATAGGTAAAAGGTCAATAACTAAATTTTGAGTGTTGTTGATTTTCAATACGATATGATTTTAATTACTACCATTAATTGATTGAAGCATATAAATTTATGTAAAATATGGATTGAGAAATCACAGATCGTATGCTTCAAAAAGTTCAAATAATTTACCTATGACACATTTCCCATTAGCCTGAATAGCCAATAGTGCATGTAGCGTTTATCAAGTAAATTATTATAATTTCTTCAATAAGAATTGCACTTTTGTTTGCAATGAGCTCTATTTCAAAACTTATATTTCACATTTATATATGAGTATTGTGCATATAACTAAATAGAAGTCAATAAAAATACAAGAATGCCTTGATGGTTCGTGTAAGATTATTTCAATGGAAAATAATTCATTTAAGAACACACATACACACACATATTTGGAAAACAAAATCGATGCAAAAAATTCATTGCAAAAATAATTATAAATAATATTATAATTGACAATTCCCATTGTAATTTTTTTTATTTTTAATAGAAAGTTCTGATTTTTTTCCTCGGAAAAAATAAATAAATTCCCATATAATATTCCAAAATATACAAAATCATACAAACTGATTCAGAAAAAACTATGTTCAAATTGTATTAAAAATTTGGAATGTACTTGTGAACAAATTTATAAAGAAAATTATCTTCGTCCACTACAATGAAGTACATGTTCTATTGAACATTCGAATGTACTCACGTTTCTCTTTCATACGATGAAGTGTCTTAAGAAAGAGGAATAAAACCTGCATAAGCCATGTATCTTTCTCTTTTCCTGTATAGGATTTTATCAAGATGTGGTTTGATCGATATCCGATGAATTGAGAAGTATGCTTTGTTGTATCTATTAGAAATACATTTGATTCTTCATAATTATCTCCATATTGGGACCACACATCAGTCAAACTTTTGTCATAAAATTATATTGTCCTCCCCACTTCTAATTTTGTTTGCAAATGAAAATGAGTCCTGGTCCATGCGAATTTAAAGTCCTCTATTAATATTTGATATTTCAAGTACTTGTGAGATGTACTTTTCAGTGAAATTTAATGTCCATATTGCAACATCATAATTTTTTAAGCAATATTTTAATAGTTCTAAGTGAAAAGGCCTTAAAAAAATAGGACCTATCAATGAACTCCCAATTTGGTTCTCTTTGAATATAACAAGTTTGTTCATCTTTGGTGTACGATTAGAAGAAAACTCCTTCCATTTCAAATATCGACAACATCTTTTGACTTATAGTGATGTACATTTGCGTATGCAACTGCGCTGCAACCACATGTATGATATTAGCATATCTCCACTTCAAAACTTTATTGCTTGATGATATAAAAACCTAACATTTAAAAAATGATGTTATTATTTATTATGAATTAATGGTAATCACAAATTATAATTACAATGGCCCCAGTAAAGTGAACAAACTAATGATATGTTTACTTTATACATACAACCTAACACCTTTATTAAATTTGTATGGAATAAGCAAGTCTTATAGGATCACATTGACTCACCATTTAAATAATTGATTTTAAGACTTATAATGTTTTTTTTAATTTGAATTTAAAGATATAATCACAATGGTTGAAATTAAACAAACTAATTATATATTATTTTCCACATGTAATATAATACAATTTTTAAATTTCAAACCTATTAAATTATATGTTAATTTCTATAGTTTCTTTTGGTGCTTCTTTTATTAAAGTTTCTATGTCTATTGTTGGTGCTACATACATCCTAATATGGTTTTTAAACTTATATGAAATAAAAAGTTTATAAGAATGCAATGAACCATTATTTGCATTACTATTTTCTAAGAGGTATAATGATAACTTAAACTAAAATTGAAAAAAATAATTGTAATGATCTAATTCAAACAAATAGATCAATTATCTACTAATTTTTACATACAATCTAATCCATTGTAAAAATTTCTATAGCATGGGAAATTTTGATACGAAAACACTAAACAGCCATTCAAATCAATAATTGTTATCAATACAATAGTATCTCACAAAAATAAAGAACATAAAATTATTTTATTCTACTTATGACAAACCAAATCAATAATTATTTTATTAGTATTGTGAAATAGAAGTCAACTTAAATTTAAAAGGGCTACAAAATATAGTAATAATTCATGATGGCATACATATTATGACATGAAATAGACACCAATCATCTTAAGGTACTATTAGATGTGATTGAACATCCTTCAAAATAGCTTTCACCTCTGTTGCCTTGTTGTGTTTAATCAACATTCTCCGTAGCTCATGGATCAACCAATTAGCCTCTTGAGTTGTTCCAATGAATTGAGGGGCAAGAATCACATTTTCTTTTGGATTTACTTTCATTCTCTCAAGTGAACACTCCACTATAATAGTATTGGCTGCATCATATTCGGTATGCATTTCCCACACTTTTTTCAATGATTTAGTGTGTATACCTTTTGTTGGATTGTCAATGGCCTTATGTATCTTTTTTTCTTTACACTCTGAAGTAGTCCACATAAACACAAGTTTATCTTGTAATTTTTCTGAAACCAACTTTTTTAGAACCCTTGTTGCGTTTTGTTTCGAAGCTGCCGTCCAAATTGCAATTTCAAAATATTCATTTTTGAAACACATTTCATAAAATGTTTTTGCATGTCGATGAATCCAAAATAACTTTTTCTCTATTCTGTAATCTGCATCAGTTCCCATTTTCTCAGTATGTACTTTGTTTGTTGCTTCATCATCGATGCTATGATAAAAGAAAAATGTATGTTAATTCAAGAATAACTAATTTCTTTTCAGTTATTTGGGCTGCAATACAATAAAAAATAGTCTATTCAAACCATTTTATTCTTGTTACAAAAATTACTAAAAAAATATCGAAACAATACACTTACCATGAGTGTTTTTATGACTCTTTATAGATGAAAAAATATTCTTTTTTATCATCTTCACAGAACCTGTAGGTAAAAATATTAAACCTTCAATTAAATATGATCAAATTATGTAATATAATATATATTCACTACAAAATTCTCAATTAAAGAAACACATTAGCAATGTAACCTACGAAATACACACAAACGCACTTTTAACATTATTTTGATTGTTAGTTTTGTTATTTTTATTTGTTCCTATAATAAACATATATAATGTTATGGTATTAGAAGCATTAAAATTTGAAGAATAATAATAAAAACAAAAAGACAAGTAATAAGTACCTAATATGGCCTTATCTTCATAATTATAACTTTGCACTTCATCATTGTTTTTTTTCTCTTTGCTTGTCTCTACATTAAACATATAAAATAGTTTGAATTGTGAAAATGAATAAAAATCATTAAATAATAAGGAAAACAAGTGGGAAAATTATAAGTACCTGATATTATATTTTGTTCTTGATTATAAATTTGATTCTAAATCTTCAGATTATTGTATTTTTTCTCATTATTTGTCTCTATAATGTACAATGAATATGTTATAGATTGTGACAATGTTTAATTGAATAAAAAATAAATAAAAGAATAAAAAACAAAGTTCATGTTAACTACCAAATATGATATCATTTGTTAGGTCCCTATATTACTAGTATAGTCCCTTATTGTTGTTAGTGTAACCCCCTTATTGTTATTATTGTACCCCTATAACCCCCATATTGTTATTATTGTGCCCTTAAATTATTATTGTTAGGTCGGCTAGGATTACATTGTGGCCCCATGGACTCCTATATATAGAAAGAAGGTTTTGTAATTTGTATCATTCAAGAATTGTTCATTCATGTAATGTATTGGAGGTTTCCCCCTCGAAGTGGCTTATTTCTAAGGCGTTGATATCTCTTTTCTTCTATTTTTGGAGCTAGCTTCACAACATTTGGTATCAAAGGTTTGGATTCTTGGGTTTCGCTGCTCCAAAAAGGTCATCGTGGAATTTTTGCTATAAATTTTTTTCTACAAAGTTCCAGAAGCTGAAATTGTTAGGGTGTGAAGCTGAAATCCTAAGGAACATCGTCACAAAATTTCAGAGCTTGATTCACAATATTTTCGGAGATATGATCTGTGGAAGTTAGGTCTTTTTGCAAGCTCCTCAATTTAATATAAACAGGTCATCGTGGAACTTGTGATATAAATTTTTTTCTACGAAGTTTCAGAATCTAAAATTTTTAGGGAGTGAAGCTGAAAGCCTGAGGAGATTTGTCACAAAATTTCAGAGCTTGTTTCGCAATATTTTCGAAGATATGATCTGTGGAAGGTAGTGCTTTTTCAGGCTCCTGAATTTCATCTCAAAGAGGTGACCATGGGAAAATATTCGTAACTCTCTCTCTGAGCATCGGATTGGAGTGATGTAAAAAGTGGTTACAAGTACACAGACTATAGTTTCTTTTCTATCAATTTCAAAGAAAAAAGATGAAACAGTGACATGTGGCAAGTCGTACAGGTTCACTCTACTGAACCAGTCCATAATTAGGTCATTGTGGGAGATTGGAAATAACTTTGCCTTAGAGAATCCAAATCAAGTCAGACCTATGGCATTGTAAATATAATTTAGAAGGCTACCTTACTCCCAAATTTTAGATATTGAAGAGCCACAACCATAGAGATAATCCAATTTCAATATCGAGCTCCTCGAAAGAAAGAAAAAGGTGTGTATTTTTTTCCAAATTGCATAAGTCTTGTTTGAAGAATCAATTTGAATTGATTCCAAGGGCATATTGTAGAATAGATATTAGTATTGGGTTATAAAAAATGGCCTGTAAAAATAATTCAACACCCATTAAGCCTTCAGAAGGCTCTACTATGACTCATGAAGATGAAGAATTGCAACATGATCTATCAAAATTACAAGAGCAAGTGCACCAAATTTCATTCTCGCAAAGAGAAAAAAAAAATGAAATGGAAGTTTTGAAGAAAGGCGTGGAAGCGAATATGGACGGTTTGAATAATAGTATGGATGGTTTGAAGAAGGGTGTGGAATATAGGATAGATGGCATGGAAGCTGGCATGGAATCTAAGATGGATGACATGGAAGCTAAGATCGATGAAAAAATGAAAGACAACATGGAAAACATGAAGAATGATCTAAAAGAAGACATGGAAGGTTTGACAAAGTTGATACAAGAAATGTTTCCTAATGGTGAAAATATAGTAGAGGAAACTCATGATGAGAACAAAAAAAATGTTAATCGTGACTTCATAAACTCTAATGTTGGCGGGAAGAAGCACCATATTACAAAAATGGATATGAGGAAGTTTGATGGAAAGGATCCTGTAACATGGATACTACAGATGGAGCAATATTTTGATCTCCATAATGTGCAAAACACACAAAAGGTAGGCATTTCAACTTTACATTTAGAACAAAATACATTTATATGGTATCGATGGATTTTCTCCCGTAAAAAAATTGTCACTTGGTCAATTTTTACGGAGGAAATGATAGCACATTATGAGGATACAAAGAGAAACACCTTATTTAGCCAATCCATAAATCTCAAACAAAAGGGTTTAGTGGGGGAGCACATTGAGGACTTCCAAAAATTGAATATAAGAGTAACTAATATTCCAGAGGAACACAGGATTGATCTCTTCATAGGTACTTTAAAGGATAACATCCAACATGAAGTTCATGTTTTGGAACCTGATTCATTGGATAAGGCATTCAGGTTGGCAAGAAAAAATGAATGTAAAATTATGGTGACAAGGAAGCCTACCACTGACCTTTATAAATAAGGAAGTGTTGCTACGTCTAGATTTCCACAACCTAGAATGTTGACACCACAAAAATTGGAAGAAAAAAGAGAAAAAGGGCTTTGCTACAGTTGTGATAGCAAATAAACTAAAGGTCATAAGTGTGCTGAGAAGAAATTATTTTACATAGATTGTGAAGAGGAAGAAGAAAATGAACAAGAAGAGGATATACACCAGGAACCAGCCCAAGAAGAGGAAGAAATGAGTCCGACCATATCGTGTATTGCATTGGCAGGAATTACCACTCCTCAAACTCTCAAGATAGAAGGACATATCAAGAAGAAAAAGGTAATAGTGTTGATTGATTCAGGTAGTACCCATAATTTTATTCATTGTAAGGTAGCCAAGGAAATGAATTGTTTCCTATACCCAGCACCAGAATGTCAAGTGATGGTTGCAAATGGAGGAACTATAAATTGCTCTGGAAAATGCCATAATATCAAGCTAACCATGGGGGAATATGTATTGATTATTCCAATGCTTTCCATTCCTATGGGAGGTGCTGATGTTGTACTAGGAGTACAATGGTTACAATCTTTGGGGACGGTAGCTTTTAATTTTCAAGAAATTTTCTTGAAATTTTTTTCAGAAGGAAAGGAAGTCGAATTATGGGGTATTACGGGGAAGCCAGGAAGGATAATAAGCTCTAATGTCATGACAAAGCTTCTAAAGAAAGAACAGCGAGGCGTAATTGCACAATTATGCTCACTAGAAGTTCCAACATCAAAATCATCTATTTCTGCAGATCTCCAACAAGTCTTGGACAATCATTCCAAGGTGTTTGAAACTCCCAAGGGACTCCCACCTATTCGTGATCATGATCATGCTATTCATTTGATTCCAGGAAGTGTTCCTCCAAACATCCGGCCTTATAGATATCCTTACTTCCAAAAGAGCGAAATTGAACGCATGATTGCAGAAATGTTAGAGGCAGGTATAATTCAACCTAGTCAAAGTTGTTTCTCTGCTCCTGTAGTATTGGTACACAAGAAGGATGGATCATGGCGAATGTGTCCGGATTATAGGGAGCTCAATAAGCTCACCATTAAAGATAAATTTCCCATTCCCGTGATTGATGAATTATTGGATGAATTACATGGAGCAATTGATTTTACCAAGTTGGATCTTCATTCGGGATATCATCAAATTAGAATGAAGACTGAAGATATTCCAAAAACAACATTTCGAACTCATGAGGGTCATTATGAATTTTTGGTCATGCCTTTTGGCCTTACCAATGCACCTTCTACATTTTAAGGGTTGATGAATTTCATTTTCAAACCCTTCCTTAGAAAATTTGTGCTAGTATTTTTTGATGATATACTAATCTACAGCAGGTCTTGGAAGGATCATGTTGAACATGTTGACAGGGTGCTCAAACTATTGCGGGAGAAACAATTATATGCAAAAAAATCCAAATGTTTCTTTGGAGTACAAGAGGTGGAATATCTGGGTCATATTGTATCTCACGAGGGTTTTAAGGTAGACCCTAACAAAATTAAAGCCATTAAGGAATGGAAAGTCCCCACAACCATAAAGCAGTTGCGAGGATTTCTCGGGTTAACAGGGTATTATCGCAAGTTTGTTAAAAATTATGGGAGAATAGCAGCACCTCTAACAACATTATTGAAGAAAGATGCATTTTCATGGACTCCTAAAGCAACTAAGGCCTTTGAACATCTTAAAGAGGCAATGTGCCTAGCACCGGTCTTAGCTACGCCGGACTTCACAAAAACCTTTATTGTGGAATGTGATGCCTCAGGAAATGGAATTGGTGCAGTTTTAATGCAGGAAGGAAGACCCATTGCTTTTGAAAGTCATCCAATCAAGGGAAAGTATTTACAGAAACCTATTTATGAGAAGGAAATGTTAGCAATACTGCATGCACTAAAGAAATGGTGAACTTACCTAATGGGAAGACACTTCAAGGTAAAAACTGATCATGATAGTCTTAAAATTTTTTTGGAACAAAGGCTATCTTCAGAAGAGTAGCAAAAATGGGTTACAAAGATGTTGGGTTATGACTTTGAAATGATCTACAAAAAGGGGAAGCTTAATGTTGTTTCAGATGCACTCTCAAGAAAGAATGAAGAGGTGGCATCATTGCTTTGTGCCATTTCTATTATCCAACCAGATTGGATAACCAAAGCAATAGATGAATGGAAGAAGGATAAATAAGTATGGACACTCATTCAAAAGTTGCAGCAAGATCCTAGTACATCTGATACATTTAGTTGGAAAAATGATTCTTTATGGTACAAAGATCACTTATATATTTGTAAGAATTCCCAACTAAAACAAAATATTCTTTTGGAATTTCACACTTCTCCTTTAGGAGGACACTCAGGATTTTTAAAAACATACCATAGGGTGAAGAACGAATTTTTTTGGGATGGCCTTAAATATGATATTCAAAAGTTTATGGGGAATGTTTGGTTTGCCAGCAGAATAAAGTTGAGACAATTAAGACCTTGAGACTTCTACAACCTTTATCCATTCCAAGTCAACATTATGAGAATATTTCAATGGATTTTATCACAGGTTTACCTAAGTCTGAAGGAAAGAGTGTCATGATGGTGGTAGCTAATAAACTTACCAAATATGCAGACTTTTGTTGCTACTACATTTATGGACACAATTCAAAAGCTACATGGAAACCCAAGGGTTACTGTGAGTGATAGAGATCCCATTTTTACTGGAAATTTTTGGACGGAGTTATTTTTTTGCTTGGGTACTCGATTAGCTCATAGCTCATCTTATCATCCTCAATCTGATGGTCAAACTAAGATAGTAAATAAATTTTTGGAAGGATATCTTCGTTGTTTTGTATCTGATTCAAAAACACAATGGGTCAAGTGGTTACCTCTCGCTGAATGGTGGTATAACACTTCCTTCCATACTGTAGCAAAAATGACCCCATTTATGGCACTTTATGGATATCATTCACCATCCATCACGTCATCTTTAAGAGAAAATTCAAAGGTTCAAGCAGTGGAGGATCACATCGAGCATCAACAAGAAGTTCTCTAACTCTTAAAGGATAACTTGAATTTGGCACAAAATCAAATGAAACAAAAAGCAGATCAACATCACAGCGAGAGAAATTTTGATGTAGGAGACTGGGTATTTTTACAGCTACAACCATACAAACAAATGTCCCTCAAGAAAGCTAAGAAGGATAATAAATTATCACCAAAGTACTATGGTCCTTACAAGGTGTTGCAAAATATTGGTACTATGGCATACAAATTGGAGCTTCCTGCTTCTTCATGAGTGCATCCAGGTTTCCATGTTTCATGCTTAAAGAAGGTTATAGGTGAAAATCTTCCAGTTCAAACAATATTGCCAGAACTTGATGAGGAAGGAAAGATCATATTGGAACCTGAAGAGGTCATGGAAACAAGAACTCGAAAGCTATGGAATCAATCAATTTCAGAGTATCTCATCATGTGGAAGAAGTTACCCACTAAAGATTCTACATGGGAGGATGAAAATTTTATACAGAAGCACCCAGAGCTACTCAAGCGTTGAGGACAACACTTTTTTGAAGGAGAGGGGCATGTTAGGTCCCTATATTACTAGTATAGTCCCTTATTTTTGTTAGTGTAACACCCTTATTTTTATTATTGTACCCCTGTAACCCCCATATTGTTATTATTGTGCCCTTAAATTATTATTGTTAGGTCGGATAGGATTACATTTTGGCCCCACTAGCATTACATTGTGGCCCCATGGACTCCTATATATAGAAAGGAGGTTTTGTAATTTCTATCATCCAAGAATTGTTCATTCATGTAATGTATTGGAGGTTTCCCCCACGAAGTGGCTTATTTCTAAGGCATTGATATCTCTTTTCTTCTATTTTTGGAGTTGGCTTCACAACATCATTTTCTTGATTATAGCTTTGTTTAAGATGCATTTGATCAATGTCTTTGTTCTCCTTGCTTGTCACTATAATAAACATAAAAAATGTTATAAATTGTGACAATGAATAAAATAATTAACAACTATATAAACAGTGAATCATCTTTTATCATCCATATAATATTTTGGTCTTGGTTGTAGTATCGTATTTGGGGAATAGTTACTTGAAGCTTCAATCAAATCTTTGTATGCTCCACTTGAAAAGAAATTAATTTTACTTAATTTTCTTTAATCACCTCCACTTGTAAGTCAATGTCATTTTCATTGTAAGCATAGCAATTAATAATTATTCCTAATATCCCAAGTTCTTTTCCATCTATGGATCCAAATAAGTACATATCAGGACACATATTCATGGGAGTTCTATCTGGACATACCAATCGTGCACAAAGTCATATTTATTAGATGTGTTGTATTTTTTAATCATTTCAAAAGTAGAATTTGAAGGTGTTACTGATATTTCCATTTGAGTTGATTTTTTCTTTTAATTAAATTATGACTGTAACATTTCACTTGCTTTGGTGCCAACCAATTATGAATACAAAAATAAAAAGTTATTTGCATAAATCAAAATGAAATTAAACTTTAAAATATTTTCATGTAATGTTATTTTAAAATTTACAAGACCACCTAATCTAACCATTTATAAGAGAGTATACATAAAATATAAAACAACCATACCAAATAAAGGGAGACATTGTTTGTATATCACTTGTTTTTCATTTTCTCTTCACTCCTTTACTTGGAATGTCAGGGACACGAGATTCCACAACTTATGAAAAATAAATAAAGAAATAAATAAATTATGGAAGGCATGAAATACCAAATATTATTAAACCTTATAATACACTATTTTCATTTACATGCATAGTAATAAAGGAGTACATGTGTTATGCAAGTTTACTATATGACACCAAAAGTAATCACCTAGCTAAAATTGTTAGGAAAAGAAAAATTATAAGAGATTATACATAAAATATAAAACAACCATACCAATTGAAGGAGAAATTGTTTGTATATCACTTGTTTTTCATTTTCTCTTCACTCCTTTACTTGGAATTTCAGGGACACAAGATTCCACAACTTATGAAAAAAAAATAAAGAAATAAATAGATTATGGAAGGCATGAAATGCAAAATATTATTAAACAACCTTATAATACACCATTTTCATTTACATACACAATAACAAAGGAGCACATGTGTAATGCAAGTTTACTAGATGACACCAAAATTTTTAGGAAAAGCAAAATACCCATATTAGTATGGGGTTTCCACATTAAAAACCCACTCCTAGTGCTATATGCATGTGTTTTTGTGTAAAAGTCAATATTTAATGTGGAAAATCCAACTAACATGGTATATTTCAATTTTCATAGCAATATTAGGTAGGATATTATTCAATAATAAATCAAAATTCATTAAGTTGTAAACTGCATACTAGAATTTTGTCAAATTATTTGAAAATAAATATAAAATATATTTTAGAATCTCGCAGTTTGTACCATATTTCTTAGCATTTGCAAATATTTGTAAGAATTTATAATGGAAAAATTTTAAATGAATTAAAAAAACAATATGAATTCATCTTCTATAACATTTCATTCCATACATATGCAAAAAAGCAAAGAAGCTCAAAGCATATGCAAGTTTTCTTAAAAAATAAGAATAACATGAACTTCATTAATCAACAATCATTTATTAGCAACCATTGTAACAAAGTAAAAACTAATTATAAAATTTTCATACCATTTAAAGATTTTGGTGTTGTATTTGGTGAACTTCCTTTTTCCTTGGATGATTCCTTTGAATTCCCACTAGCTTTAGGGTCCATGGTTTCTGAAAATAAACTAAGAAATTGTTATCATAGTTTCAAATTATTGTAGAAAATATGAATTTATAAATACTATCACTACTTGCATCATTGTATGTGTAACAAAATGAACAAGAACAATAACAACTATATAAATCACAATAATAGCTAATCATGGTGTTGATTAGAAAAAGGGCACCACCCCCAAATAATTTATTATGTTCTTTTAATTGTATCTATAAGAAAGCTAGCACCTGCTAGATTTCCTTCTAGCACAAGCATAAGCACGTTACCAAAAGACAACAATACACTGTGAATAAATAACAACAATAATAGATACTACAACAACATCATGTTTACACAAAATTTATTTTTTATAGTTGTGTATATTCTTAGTTTTCTATAGAGACCATGAAAAGGAAAACACATTGAAGAATTTTTTCTATCACATACAAGAAATTGCCAACAACATTGCATTGTAAAATAAATCTAATGCATGATGAAATTCCTTCTATCACAAACACAAACACATTGTTAAAAAAAACATTGCAACAATAATATTTCCTAGGACATCTCCATGCTTGCAAAATTTGTCCTTACTTTTTGAAGACAATGAGATTTTAGTCCATGCCTACGTAGATCGTTGTTAAAATATAAGAAATGTTAAAACCTAAAATGATTAGAAGGCCCTTTGTATGGAATATGTGGTCTAAGAAATCTCACACATGTTAAATTTCATTTTATCATAAAAACAAACACATAACAACATTGTACGGTAAAATAAATCTATCCTGTGCTAGAATTAATTCTACAAAAAACATGAGCACAACAACAATATTGCAAACAAAATTAAGTGAAGCACATGCTAGATCTTTTTCTAATAAAGACATGAGCACATTTCCAACAACAACATTGGAAGGTGAAAGAACTTTAAGCATGCCACATTTCGTTCTAGAAGAAATAAAAGCTCATGTCAACATTTCAAGGTGAAAGAAATTTAGCGTGTACTAGATTTACTTCTAGCACAAACATAAGCATCTTGCCAACAATAACATTGCAGCAGTGTAAAAGGAAATCTAGCTCATGCAACATTTCCTTACAGCACAAACATAAGAAAATAACAAGATTATATGGTTAAAGAAACCTAGTACATGTTGTATTTAATTCCATATTAAACATAGGGATATTACCAATAACTTCATTGTAAGGAAATGGAAATATAGCACCCACAAGATTTTCTTCTTGCACAAACAAAATCACATTGCCAATAATAACATTGTAAGGTCAAAAAAATCTAACGTGTGCTATATTTCATTCTATCATAAACAGAATAACGTAACAACATTAAAAGGTGAAATAAATGTAGCATATGTTAGATTTACTTCTATCACAAACACAAGCATATTTCCAACAATGCAAGAAAAAAGAAATCTAGCGTGCGCTAAATTTCCTTCTAGCATAGACATAAACACATTTCCAAATAAAAACAATGCAAAGCGTTAGATTTCCTCTAACATAAATAACTAGATTGTAAAAAATAAGATGGCATTGTGAAGAAAATATAACACATACTAGATTTCCTTCTAGTACAAATTCACAAACATATTGCCAACAACAACATTGTTGGGAAAAAGAAATCTAGCACGGGTTAGATTTCTTCGTATTAGAAACAGAAGCACATTGCAAATAATAACATTGCAAGGTGAAAGAAATCTAATGCATAATAGATTTCTTTCTAATGGAAACATTATCACATAACAACATTGTAGGGTGAGAAAAATTTACCTTGTGTTATATTTTCTTCTAACATAAACATATAAATATTTCTAACAACAACAATGCAAGACAGAAAAAATCTAGCACATGTCAAAATTCCTTTTAGCCTAAACACAAAGATGTTACTAATAACAACATTGCAAGGTAAGAGAAATCTAACATGTGCTAGATTTTATTTTAGCGAAAACACAAGCACATAGCAACATTATAGAGTGAAAGAAATTTAGCAAGTGCTAGATTTATCTCTACCACAAATACAAGCATCTTTTTGACAACAACATTGTAGAGTATAAGAAATCTAACACGTGATCAATTTTCTTCCAACACAAACACAAACACGTTTCAAATTGAAATAAATATAACACGTGCTATATTTCCTTCTAGCACATAACAATATTGTAGGACTCAAGAAATCTATTGCAGGCTATAGATTTATTTCTATCACAAACACAAGCACATTCTAAGGTGAGGGAAACATAACACGTGCAATATTTCCTCTTAGCCAAAACATAAGCGCATTACCAATAACAAAATTCTAAGGTGAAAGAAATCTAATGTGTGTAAGATTTCCTTCTAGGATAAACACAAGCAGACAAGCACATTATAAGGTGAAAGAATTCTAGTGCATGCTAGATTTACTTCTAGCACAAAAACAAGCATGTTGAGAACAACAACATTATAGGGCAAATAAAATCTAACATGTGCTAGATCTCCTTACAGCACAACACAAGCACATTATAAGATGAAACAAATCTAGCACATGCTAGATTTCCTTCTAGCACACACATAAGAACATAACAATATTGTAGTGTTAAATAAATCTAACACACACTAAATTTACTTCTAGCACAAGCTAAAGCATATTGCCAATAACACCATTGCAAGAAAAGAAATCTAACATGTGCTAAATTTCCTTCTAAGATAGTCACATGCATATTTCCAATAAAAACATTGCAAGGTAAAGGAATCTAGCATATTTCCTTCTAACACAAACAACCAGATTGCCAACCACAACATGGCATTGTGAAACAAACCTAGCGCATGCTAAATTTCCTTCTAGCACAAACATAAGCACATAACAAACATTGTAAGGCAAAAAAAATCTAGCATGTGCTATATTTACTTTTAGCAAAAACTCAAGCCTATTTCCAACAACAACATTATCAAGAAAATGAAATATAACACATGCTAGATTTCATTCTATCATAAATGAAAGTGCATTGCTAATAACAACATTGTAAGATGAAAAAAATATAAAGAGTGATATATTTCCTTCTAGCATAAATAAGCGCACATTGTGATAACACCATTGCAAGCTGAAGGAAATCTAACCCATGTGAAATTTTCCTATAGCAAAAACATAAGCACATAACAACATGGTTGGGTTAAAGAAATCTAGCTCATGCTAGATCTACTTTTAGCACAAACACAAGTATATTTCCAAAATAAATATTGCAAGGCAAAAATAAATCTATTTTGTGCTATATTTTCTTCTGTCATAGATACAAGGCATTCTCAATAGCAACATTGAAAGGTGAAAGAAATCTAACATGTGCTAGATCTAATTTTAGTAGAAATACAAGCATATTGCCAGCAACAAAGGTGCATGCTAAAAGAAAACTAGGACATGCTAAATTTTCTTCTAGGACAAACACAAACACAATGGAAATAATAACATTACAAGGGGAATGAAATCTAACATGTGCTACATTTCATTTTAGCACAAACAACTAGATTGTCAACAACAATATGAAATTAGAAAACTTTCCAGGATTTGTAAGTTTTCCTCCATGAACATGCAACCAACCATGCCAATTTACTCGTATGTAACTCGGGGTAGGGTTCTAGTGGCTTGGTAGAGCACTAACTTGTTTAACACAGGGGTCTAGCTAGATAATGTTGGACCATTTTCATGGATCTCTAAATCTAATCTTGAGAAAACACTGTAAATATTCTGCATTTAGTAAATATTTTTAACCAACATAATATAAAGTTGGAGCAGACGCTTGTATATTTAACATTGGTTTTGTTGGGTAACAATGTAGTGCATATAAGTCCTTGTTAATATGGCTTGTTTGAGTATGCAGAGCTATTGCTTCTCCATTTTGGCTTTGCGCATCTCAAATTCCAGAGAGGTGAATACATTTCAGCTATGGGAAGGGGTGGATGCAGAGGAAGAAGGGTAAACATGTCGGTATAATGGTATTACATTATTGTTGCATACAATGGTACTTTGATACCTATAATATGAATGGCCCAAATAATATTTCGGCTACTTCAAATAATTATCAACTACTAGGTGGCATGGGCAACCCCTACAAAAAAAAATGAGAGTTCCCCTATTAGAAACTCCCTTCTCATTCTCGCTTATGTTTCTTTGAAATTAAGAAATTATTTGTGCATTCTTATGAGGTCTATGCTTCTTTCACTGGTTGGACTTAAAACTGGCAATCAGCTTTTCAACAGTCTACACAAGTGTATATTTTGTGCACAAATGTCCTTTGATGCAACTCCATTTGGGTGAATACTGAATCATACATGAATTGATCAGCAGTGGACACATTGATTCCTACACAACCATGAGCTTTGGCTTTTGCATTTATACAACTTTTGGGGATAATTGTAGTCATGTCTCAGATTTCTTGGTTGGTATTCATTGTGTTTATACCAGTGGGTTCAACTTGTATATGGTATCATCAATATTACATACCATTAACTAGTGAAGTGGCTCGGTTGTCATTAGTTTCTAGAGCTCCAACCATACAAATTTTTGGAGAATCAATCTCTGGAGCATCCACCATTAGAAGTTTTGACCAGGAGTCTTGGTTGATGGAGAGAAATCTCTAGTTGATTGATATGTATACTAGACCTAGTCTCCACAATGTTGGGGACAATGCATGGATTAGTATTTTGATGGATTTTCTATCAAATCTTGCATTTACATTCTCTGTAATGTTCCTAATGGAAATTTACAATGATAAGAAAATCAAGCATAGTAAAAAAAATAAACACGCAAAATTTACAACACATTAAACACCTAGAAATCTCCATAAATTGTGTTGAACTGGGCCATTCTATTATTATAAATGTTGGGTTCGAAGGTAAGATAAAAAAACATGCACCTAGGCTTGCCCAGAGCAAGATAACAATACCCAGGTGATGAAATCGACTACTCTAACATGCAATGTGGTTGTCCCCAACATTCTCTTCACTAACCTAGTGACAAATTGCATTGTTGGCTACAAAAAATGGTTGTTAGGGCTCCTCTCGTGCTCAAAAAATCTCGAGAAATTAACCTCGGGCTCTCCTCCAATAACCCACAAAAACCCACAAAGGAATCGGCCAAATGTTGACCTCAGAATTTTGGCCCAATTTCCCTAGCTCCTCCAGTTGTTGGCTGAGTTGGGACCCTTGTTTGACCCCTCGAATCTGCCCAAAAAATTCTACCAAATTATTTCTGGGATCCTTGTCAAAAACCCAGAAAAAACCATAAAGGGCTTGCTCTAGTTTTGATGCTCCAAAATTGACCTCAAAATGCTTGGCCCTCCTCCACAAGCATAAAATGTAACCTGTAGAAGATGTTGGGCTTGTTGCTCCAGAAAAATGCTGGAAAATCTCCCACGGTTTCCCCAATCTAATTCTAAACAACCCCAACTCCTCAATCCCTTTCACAAGCCAATTGTTGGTTTTGCCTCATCAACTCCTCAAAGAGCCCTTGTGTACTTTCTCCTTTTTGCATCATTGGAGTGTCTATAAGCTCACCAATCACTGTGCATGTGAGTCTAACCCCTTCATGATCTTGCTAGCTTCCTCACAACTGGCCAATATCATGCATTGATACCATTGTAATATTCCTAATGGAAATTTACAATGATAAGAAAATCAAGCATAGTAAAAGAAAAAAACACACATAACTTACAACACATTAAATACCAAGAAATATCCATTAACTACACTGAGTTGAACCATTTTATTGATATAAATATTGGGTACAAAGGTAAGATCAGAAAGCATGCACTTGGGCTTTCCCAAGGCAACCTAACAATTCCCAGGTGATGAAATCAGCTACTCTAACATGCAATGTGGTTGTCCCCAACAATATCTACGCTAACCTAGTGAAAAAATACACCGTTGACTGTGAAAAATGGTTGTTAGGGCCTCATTCGGTGCCCATAAAATTCAAGTAAATTAACCTCGAATTCTCCTCTGATAACCCACAAAAACTCACTAAGGAATTGGCCAAATGTTGGTCTCAAAATTTTGGCCTATTTTCCCCCTGGCTCCTCCAACAGTTGGTTGAGTTGGCACCAAAATGCTAGAAATCCCCCAAAAATTCCTTTCCTGCTCCTTTCTTGCATCCCAACTGAACCAGAAATGTGTGGTATCCTCCTAGCTACCAAATATGAGTAGAATTTGCCTCCCTAGGGTGGCACTCGTGGTCCACCGAAGAAGAAGGTGACTTGGCCGCCACGAAAGACTGCTTAGTTTTGTGCAAGATGACGGAGGCCCCTGCTCCAGAAATTCATACTGTTGTGGAAATACCTCATGCTCTTGTCCCATAAACAAGGAAGTTTCATACACCAATTTGGTGTTTGGCTTATTCGTGACCTTAAAATTGGATAATAATAATAATAAATTACATGCTTCAAATCATCTATTCATCCATTTTTTTTAATCTATTGAACACATGAAAAATCTAATCCACTCTTACATAAATCCATTATAAGCACCCCCTCTTCCAAAAAAAAATTTTGTTATCCATCCATCTATAAAACTCAAATCCACATGTTTTAATCCATTGCAATTGAAATATCTCAGCAGGAGGTTACAACCTTGGATGTGCTTTAAAACATGATATGTTTATCCATCCCCACAAGAA
The DNA here is from genome assembly GCA_034641835.2 of Pinus albicaulis. Lineage (NCBI taxonomy): Eukaryota > Viridiplantae > Streptophyta > Pinopsida > Pinales > Pinaceae > Pinus > Pinus albicaulis. The sequence continues at coordinate 113,841 of JAXQQM020080229.1, read as the reverse complement.
ATTTGTAAACTTTGTGACACCATAAATGTCTTCTCCAACCAGCTCCTTAAATTCTCCTCTACGACTTACTTAGAGGACACAATATTGTTTCAAATGCTATTGCAATTAGATTTTTGAAAATTATCTGGATTTGTTTGTGGTATGGGAGGCAAGTGACGCTTAATTTGTAGGTTCAATAAATAACATGTATTCATCCTCAAATCCTGTAAGGACTATTCTCATCCTTCTTGCAAAATGGTGTTGTATTGTCATAGATGGTAGTGATTTACTTGTTGGGGACAAATTTATTTATAATAATGAATCTTTAAAGCTTGTATGTGCTAATATACATCCAATGTTGATGTTGGAAGAATTGATTGTGTACCTTATTCACCACACTATATACCTATGACTTCAACTATTTTACAAAATTGCATTCCAAACTCTTTTTACTAGCAGTTTGCAGGATGAGACCAAATTCTTTAGCCATGCATAATAGGCACATTGGTCAACATCTCTAGCCCAGATTCAAATAAAATTTTCTTTGACTTCTGAATCCATGTGATATCCAAAATAAATCCATCATGTCATTGTCAATAACTCTTCATTCGATTCTTCCTACTATGCATGTGATCTCCAACATACTGAATATGGGGAAAGGCCTATAAATAAATCCCGCCAAGATCTATCTGCAAATTTGAAACACTTTCACCAACCTCCTTCAATACCTTCAACATGTTTTGATCAACCCAGATATGTGATTAGTTGATACATTTACTGCAACAATAGAAACGTCATAAAGGCCACCTTGAATTAATTTCCTCCTGGTGCTATAATTCTGCTTTTGACACAGTAAATTCACTGCCATTCTTATTTAATTGTTGTTGAGAAAGGAACTGCCTCTATAGTTCTTTCCTGTCTTCCTTAGAAAACTCACAGCAATATCCATATTTATGCACCTTATCAAACAATGGAAATCCGGGATGATGTGGAATGGGAAACTTTTCCATCATTTCTCAACACCAAGAAAACATTTTTAGTTTGCAATTCTTCTAAAGGATGCACATCATTGACTAGCATGTAGCAACTTGTGAGGCAACTCTCATTTGTACATGCATAAGTAAGCATTATAAAGTATATAGGAGGACTGACTGAGATGAATTGATAGATTATCCAGGAATATCAAAAGGTAACATTTGATTGGATATTCTCTTCCAGGTTTCCATCTTCTAGTTGACATCAAACAAATTGGCTTTTGATCATACGTAGGTCAGCCTACCCTTAACTTATTTACTTCTGAGAATGTTTCTTTTCTGCTACCATTATGCTTGAGTGACGTGCAAAACGCCCTCCTCTCTGAGGAGAGTCAATGTCAATAGCAACTTGTATTTCAAGCCGTTTTTATTTTCCCGACTCATTGTCGACAAAATAAGTCAATGCATCTTTAATTGTCTTTTTTCTCTTAACAAGGCTTATTCCCGTAACATGGACCTTCATGTTGTCCATCAGTATTTAAAGATTCTGTGATGCCAACAACTTTAGGTTAAGGGCTTGTTTTAGGTGCTCAATGAGCATCAACATGGTTATCAGACCCACTGCACATAAATATTTTTGGGCTTCTGAGTTTCTTTAGTCTGAGAGAAATTGATCAAATACACTAATATCATACATGAATTTTTCAACAACAGAGTGAATATATTTCTCTTCCAGCAAGCACTAGAAGCGCTTGCATTTGTGATACCATTTGGTATAAAATCTAACAAGTTCCCTCCTTCCCAGTGCTAATGGTGCTTATCATTACTCATAAGTAAAACAAGAGAGCGAGGGATATTTTTTTTTGGAATGCATTAATGCCCTCTCTAGAGAATGACCAATGCAGTCCTCTATTTTGATTATTTTTAATCACATATTTTACTTGGTATCCAATTCCTTCCCCATCTTGTTCCTAGACATTTGTGGTATCCAATTCCTTCCCCTTCCCATTCCCGGACATCCGAATAGCTCAGTATTTTTTTAACATCAAAGGTATTGTCTATTAATATAAAATATCAAGTGCCAAAGTTATAGTGGTTGAGAGATTGAATCCACTTTGCATATGTAATGAAATCGGTTGAGGGATTGAATCCACTGAAGGAGAAGATGCGCCTCCATAGGAGGAGTGTTCTCACTACCAAGAGCGTTGGTTCCCTACTTTTTGGTAAAGAGGAAAAATAAAATGACCATTGCTTGAAAGGTTTCATATATTAACAAAAGCGTATGACAAAAAAAGTAATCTGCAGAGGGTTTTAAGGGGTTTTACTCATGGCATATGATTTCGAGGAGTGTCAGGAAAGATTGAAAGGGAGGAAGGGACATTGTGTGTGTCGGGGGATATCGAAGGTATGGAAAGCAAAACAACATTGATTTGGGCATGTAGAGTTCTGCAGAGAGGTTTTAGCATTGCTGCTGCTAACCCCGCTGTAGGGGAAGGCATAGTGGTCAAGAAAAATAGGAAGAATAAGAAGACATTGTTGGATGCTACCAAGTCCTTCCCTGATTGGGGAATTGGCTAAAATCTATTGGAAACATAAGAATTTCTACAAAATCACAAGAATCAAGCTTGAAAGAGATTTTTGTTATGGAAAGGTGTGGGGGATTTTCCACAAAAATGGTGAACCAAAAACTAAGACCCCTGTAAGGATTAATGGTGCAAAAAAACGTGTGTGGAAATTGATTAATGATGTCCCTAAGAAGACTTCTGAGACTAAACTAAAATGTAGATTAGTGATCTGAACATGTGAAGTCAATTCTAAAGTAAATGTTCATTTGTTCCATTGGTTTTTATCAAACTTTATTTGTAGGCTTGGGAGACAATATTTCTTTGGAAGCTAGAAATTTTGAGGTAGGAATAATGTAGTTGGCTAAAAAAATATGTTTATGCATAAGCTATCACAACATTTGTTTTCTCTGTTGCGCCCACATTTGTCTCTGTTTCTACTTTTGGTACATGTATGCTTATAGGAGTGCCTTTGATATCAGGGAGAATTCTTTCTGCACTTGCAACCTTTGAGAATTCTTGAGTTGAATGATATGCATGTGAGATATATTTAGATATGTATACTTTAGAAAGCTACAAAATATACTTCCAAAATCTATAGAAAGAATTTTCCCTGCTGAATTGACTGATACGTAGACTAGATCAACTCTCCACAATGTTGGTGCCTATGAGTGGCTTGGTATTTGAATGGATTTTCTATCAACACTTTTGTTTGCGTTATTTTTGGTGTTCCTCATTCACTCTCCCAAAGATGTAATTAGACCAAGCATTGCAAGGTTGGCAATAAAATGATCCTTACATGCAGATTTCAATACACTACAACACATTCCTTGCTGAAAAATGATCTTTTAAATAGAATATAGATCTATCTTATTTGCCATTATTTCCACCACCTTCCTATACACTATCAACAGCTAATAGAACAACAAGGAGACCAATACTTCTCATTTCCAGAGAAATACCACCTATCACATTATCAATAGTTTCAAAAGGGAATCAGTTTCTTTATACCACAAATGTCAAAGTTCCTCTAAGGGGTACTCCTTTGCAGAACATATTATTAGAATTTGTGGATGGTCCATATATGGGAAACACCAAATTCGCTCTAACAACCTTGCAATATGTGCCTCCTCCTTGTAGAGTTATATAAAGTGTTGTAGAACCTTTCTCATAATTCAACCTAGCTAGTTGTTTGCCACTGCAGTTTTACCTCAGAATATCACTTCTTTGGAAATGGCTCTAAGGTGTGTATAACATTATGAACCCATATTTAAATAGGAACCTCCTATATATCCTAATGAATTTGTAGTAATACATGTGGCCCATTTGATTGGAAGTACCACCAAATTGTAGGGTCTGGTTGACAAAACTGCATTCCAAAATGTCATTAGTTAGTGGAGCCCAAATTTCTGGTAGGAATTTAACATTTAGTGCCTCTATCATATCATGCCATGAATGCAACGTGATTTGATGTGCTTACCCACCATTGCATAGGGGTATTTTCCAAATGCATATACAATGTTGCAACCCTCTGCTCAGCCACCATATAGTCCACCACTTGTTCCAAAGCTTCTTCCATGGTGTCATTTGTGCCATTAAACTCAATATGTTATGCTCTGAACTAATCCACCTAACTATTTTCAACATCATGCAATGCCAATCAGTGTTTGCAATCTATTCAAGAGTGCATAAAATCGAGCACTTGTTTTTATTTAATAAATCAGTTAATACAATATCAATAAACGTCATCTTTGTTTCACTTGCCCATCGAATGGCCCTTTTCAAATTAATAATGAACACAACACTAGGTAATTTAAAATAAAAAATCTACATATAAAATAATATTGTCGATTTCTATTTCTTTGTTCCATGGATCCATACTTGGATATATTGCCCTGAGCACAATAAAGCAGTTGCATTAGTAATAGAATTAAAACATTTAAGAATAAAAATATTTAACGATATTTGAAAGAAGAAAGAAATTAAAATTGTGGATAAAATATTCCTATAAAACATGAATGCATGAAGGTATAGAAAACACTCCTTGGGGAAATGATGCTCAGAATAGAAAAATGTTTTCCTATCAAATAGTTACAACCCTGTGACCTTAAAATTTAAAATATGCATATGCATTGATATGTGTGCAATTAAGGTGAACATGGAACATCCTCTACTCCTTTCAATAATCGGTTCTGTTTATGATCAAACGACTCATCCTCGAGCACCAATTACACTGTGTATTGGCTTAGAGCCAACACTTACTATTATTATGCTCTTCTTATTCTAAATATGTTAAGGTAGATAAGAAATCATTTGAATCTCATTCCTCGGGGATGCCTAGGTAACTAGGACCAAGCAAAAGAAAATATGATTATAGAAGTAATTCCTATTATGTCGATGCCATGCCTGGGACGTGATTGGATGATTTATATCAACTACGCTCTCATTTATTCATTTATTATGGATACTATTGCACTAGATGAGTTATCATTTGGATTTGATGCTTCAGGGGTGTTTAGGTAGCTACTATAATTCCCAAGTAAGTATGATGATAGCTTTGAATCCTATGATTTGAATCTCATGCCTCATGGGTGTCTACTATCTTCTACCAAGTATGTTCTTATCTATTTTGTATACTCAATTACCTATTTGAATCTTGTACCTTGAGAGTGCTTGGATGCCTATTATCATGTATAATAAGGTTAGAAAATTTGTGGAACATGCCTATTGGCACAAGAATGTAGAGAGTGGGTTTTGACTGGTAAATGTGGTCAATGAATGGTCATTATCTGGCCTATGGGATCAATGAAACATATTAACTTGGTATTGTCAGTTGGAATGACCCCTTGGCTATCTCGAAGACACAATTTTTTGTAGAGAGTTATTTAAGCTATATCTCGTAAGCCTAGCCTAAGTACATGGCTGACTGCTTTTGACATACATCCTAAACAAAGCTTCCAGACTTCAGTCTTATAAATTAAGATGAATTAGAGCTTTACTATTCATCATACTTGCGGTTCAACAATTTTGATAGCGTACCTCAGAGTACCTGCAAAACATCTAGATCAACAACTTCTGCTTAAATCTAAAGAAAACATCAACTCCCCCTGAATTATAGCTCCTTCTAAATATTTGAAAAGAGATTTTTCCTAATGAGACATCTGCAACTGGCTATCAGTCCTAATTACATGGAAAATTTTCTTAAAATAATCAATGGGTAAGAGGAGATATTAATTCGTTCAACTATTTTTGTATGAAGAGGAGTTGATATATAGCTTTTCCCATTTTTCTGAAATATTTCTTCCTTTGAAATTTCAAAATACTGTCATCAATTGTAGCTTAGGCTTAATAGCTGCAGCCATCTCCTTTCCTTGGTGGAGCCTGCAAATGAAGGATTGGACAGAATCATAACGAGAAAAAAAAAATCTTAATTGATTCACTTCTTTTCTTTGTATCCTTTCAGAGATCCAAATATAGACATACCCACTTAGATGGAAAGACTCTGAGGTGCAATTCTTTTTTGTTATCTGCTCTTGTACTTCAGGAACAGTTCTCTACTATATGCATCATTCTGTTCTCTTTATGAGATCTAGAGGCTACAGTTTAATCCATTTGTTGGTTTCTCATATTTTCATTCACATCCACTCTCTGAAGGTTATTATGCCACATAATATTGACAAAGCCCTATTGTCATACTGGACACTATTCCTTAGTCAACATAGTCAAAAGGTTAATGTGTCACTGCCCCAACACCAGTGTATTTAAGTCAAGAATACAGTCACTGCCTTATTTCCATATTAATTTCATCATGCCATCACTGTTTGCAAGATTGTTTCCAACCTTTATCTTAGATTCTTGCTCAGTATTATATGACTTCATTCTCTTTCAATCATATAAATCTCATCATGAGAATTTCAAATTCTCAAAGATTCATTTCAAATGGGCACTGTAAGAGACAAAATGTTCTTATTACTTAATTCTTACACTCAGCTGCACTTGGTCAATTTGATTTATGTTTCTTAAAACAATGATTGATCACTATTTTAGTCAACAATACTTCTGTCCTCTGCAACCCTTTGCTTGTTTGGAAAATAAATTGAAGGGGCTAGTTTGACTGCAAATGGAAGTTTCCACAAACCATAATACCCACTCTACACCCCCTCATTCTACATCAGCTAGTGGAGGTAAAGGAAATGCAACTTTGTCTATATAAGATGATGATTAATTTTGTGGAAAGGAGAAATATTGATTCCAACTTTTGGTTAGCTACGATGGTATTAGTAATTGTGTAATTTTGCTAGAGGATAGATGCAATATATAAGGTGAACATTGATATAAAGGTATCATATATATGTAAAGTAATGGCTAAACCACAAGAAATTTTCTGCCAGAATCGGAAGAGATCCCAAAAGATTGTTTTTTTAGTTTCCCCTGTTGCAATGCACTTCCACAAGAGTTGAAGAATATGGAGACACTGAATATGAAAACCATTTTACCACTACAAGAATGTTACTCTTAAACTATTATTGATTGATGTTGATAATAGTGGATATACTAGACATAACAACAATCTCAAATTATTTGATATTACCAACTGCAGTAAAATAGCCCAAAACAAATTCTCATTATAGTTGAGATATTTGAACATAGAAATTCATTATGAGTTACATATTTTGTGCAATGGTCTTGAAGTTCAAGATATAATAAGTGGAAATTGAAACAAAGAGTTAAAAGTTGTTGTTATTTTCTGCAAAGGTTAAGCATAATGAGAGTAAAGCATGGAGAAGAAGAAGTTGAAGATGGTGAGCAAAGTTTAGTTTTTCATAGAGGGATTTCTACCAAAGCCAAGGTTGCCTCAATTTAGAGTTTATTGTTGTTTGTGTTACAAACATACACAACTTGGAATTGATGACCACTATAAAATGTTGCAAAGAATATTAGGGATATTTGTTTTTTTTTGTTGGATAAAAATAACAAATCACTCATTTTCCACTTGATAAGGGAATCATGTATCTATTACATGGGTGTGGAAAGTTGAACAGAATTGACTTGTACTTAAGGCCTAGGAAATTTACATATATTGGGAAAAAGAATGCAAAGAGAAGGTGTATTCTCTTAGGTTTTATGGAGAATATGACTAAGATCTCCTTGAACTTTCAAATGGATTATTAAAACTGGAGAGACTTGAAATGAGAGGTTTCCATTTCATCGAATTTGCAATAGTGGTTGCAATGTTGAACCTAAACTCATTGAAGTATATCGAGGAGCATGGATACAAAAAAATTAAAATAGGTGGCAAACGTTTGTCTACATCATGACCATTTTGGAACGTAGAGTTTAGCCCACCTCTTAAAAGACATGGGATGAACTTGAATGAAATGGAAGTAATGTTTGAAAACTGATCAATGCATATTTTGGCTTACTATTCTTTGGCTGGAAGAAGAATAGATAATCCAAGTTTTTAATCCTTCTATTGCCTCATTCTTGCTCAATATCAACAAATTAAGTTGGTTTATACATTTCATGATTGTGACTTAGTTTTATGTACAGTAAGCAGTAGGCTATCATTAATCTACCTGTAAGTGTACCTTCCTAAAAATTTGGATACAAAAGTATTTCCATTCATCCCCCCACGTCCTCCTACTTCTATGTGCCAAATAAAGATTTGGGTGGATGAAACCCTTCCATTGTGCTTTCCTTCTACCTCTCATGAGGCTTCTAAGAAAAAAAATATCAGGCATTGAGGCTTGAAAATCAAAATGGAGCAGTGTTGCTAAAATTATTTTTAGTAATTCCACATTCAGTATTGAAAGAAAAATATCAAGAAATGCAGGCTTACCAACAAAATCCAAGAATGAAGACTTCTTCATGCTCAAATTAAGCCTCAATTCAGCCAATTCTCCAGCCGACTTCGCTTTGTTGAAAAATTCAGTTTTCTGAAATCTATTATCTATTGAATGCAAGGGATTGTCCCTTTCCTCTAAATTTGAACTAGATGCATCAGTCCTGTTCTTTATCTCTGTGGCATGGGGACTAGGAACAGCTCAAGATGCTACTGCAGCTGCAGCAAGTGCAGCTCCGGGCTTTGGACTCGGCTTTACACTTCCAAGCAACAGAGAAAAAGCTGGTGACCGAGATAAAAGCGAAAACGAAGTAGGAGTTGAAGTGACAAATGCGGAGGGCTTACCAGCAAAATCCAAGAATGCAGACTTCTTCATGTTCAAACTAAGCCTCAATTCATCCAATTCTCTAGCCGACCGAACTTTGTTGCAAATTTCAGTTTTCTGAAATCTATTATCTATTGAATGCAAGGGTTTTCCCATTTCCTCTAAATTTGAACTAGATGCATCAGTGGAAACTCCAGTTTTCTGCTCTTTATTTTCCATCGAATGCATATCTGCCTGACTGCTTAGTTCGCATAAGGCCCCATCAGATCAGTTTACCAGCTATCTATTTTGGTGGAGCATCTGATGATGGCATGACAGGATGCGGCGTATGGATCAAATTATCTGGCACGGAGCGATACCATATCTTCTGGAATGGGGGCCCTGGCACCAACAACAAGGCGGAGGTCATGGCATTGTGGGGTGGCCTTCTGATCGCACATGATATGCAATTACAGGGAGTCAGCATATACGGTGATTCTCAACTTATAATTAACTGGGTCACAAACAGCTACCTCATGATGACGCCGCATCTCCAAGGCTGGATTGAAAGAACACAAATTTTATGGAAAAGACTGGGCTGTCCATCCATCAATCACATATACCGTGAAGGCAACACGAGGGCAGACAAGTTATCAAAAAAAGGCCTTGTAGAAGAATTTGGCATTATGAGGGTATCACATCTCCTGAATGGACGACAGATTGAGGCTTTCACTTTTCCCATCCCATAGAACAGATTTCACTTTTTATATAACTTATATGCATTGTAGGCGTTATAGATGGAACAGGGGGATACTTCTTTTTGGTACAGAGTTATGACAGCATTTTTGGGGGTATCACTTTCCCTATCACAGCTCGGAATTATTATAAACGACATTACAACAGGGCCAATGCAACATATCAAGCGAGTCAGACAAAGGACAAGTGAGCGTGAATGGAAGGCAACAGTTTATGAACATAGGGGTGTTCATACGGGCATAAGGTGATATGTATGATGAGTCGGTTGCCGGTTTTATTACAATACAATTGAACAGTTGGGCTGCTGCTGATGACACTGGTTTACACAGTCACGAGGACTCCGGTCACTTGCACCAGCTGTATCATCTTTTTCACTGCGGAGTATCTCCCAGATCACGAAGGGTGGATTTAGTTTCAATGCTCATTGTACATAGTAGGTATGGTAGTTTACATGATGGTATATCTGTCATTAGATATGGTGGATGGCCGGGATACTATGCTCATTTTCTCTGTTAATGAGTGTTTTGTATGGGGGTCGTTATCTGTGCAATTCTCGCTGTTATCCTATCACAGCTGAGATCATATAATTTCATGTACTGTTTATACACTAATATAATCAGCGTATTTTTTTCCTCTGAAAAAAAAAAAGGGCTTGCCTTTTTCCTCTAAGTTCGAATTAGATGCATCAGGGTCATAAGCATTACCTTTCTCATATCCAATTTTCAATCTGTCTGTAATTGAAAATGAACTTGAATGTCCTTCGAATTTCTCCAGTTTCTTCAAACCTTTCTCGGCCTAGTCCGCATTGTTTTCATCGTTTTCCTGCATTTGACGTGTGAGACTAGGGTTTCTGAAGAGAAAAGGTTTTGCAGTCTCGTCATCGGACCCCTCTGAAAACGATTCCTCCTCGGAATCGTTCAAGATATCTTCGAGGCTACGATTGAGCCTCGACAGATCGCTCACGTCGTCGTCGCTGCTGGCAGATCAAGAATTTTGCATACAAACCTCATTTTTTTACTGAATTTCTTGTAATTTAGGAGAAGAATTCCCGATTTCAAAAAAAATTCAGTGCCATGTTTTCAAATTTGAACCCTTCGCCTTTTCCACCGCCCCTGGTCCATATTCTTCTCCCGTTTATCCTCTTAATCATACATAGAGACCATGTGATTTCATTCAATCTTAATCTCTGTTATTGCAAGCAGGCACTTACGCACGGAGGTTGCGATTTCGAATCCGTGCCATCTTCAAATGGAAGTGTAACACCCATACCGACCATAAACATATTGCTTATGTTTTATGTTTTTAGTCACGTAAAAATATTTGGAGCTAGTTCTCGAGGACCTTATAGGTCGTGCCAATGTTGCTCCACACTAGAATAGATTTCGTTTCACATTAACGTTCCATTTCTCAATGTACTCTAATGTGATTGTGAATAATGAGGAAGAACATAAATATGATAATGTGTGAATGATGATGGAGAACATAAATACAATGGAATATATTTTATTTTACATTAGTGTTTTATTTCTCAATGTATTTTAATGAGAGAGTGAATGATGAGGGAGAACATAAATATCATAAGTTGTGTTGCCACATTTTGTTTTTTATTTGGGTGTGTCTTTCAATGATGAAGAAGAGCTTCGAGCTTCAATGTCTAGAAGTTGTGAGTGTTTGTTATAATGCCTAGAAGCTAGGAGTGTTTGTTATAAGATTCCATAGGAAAAGGTTCAAATACCAGAATCAGATGGAAAAGCAATCTGTCCTATATGCTATCTTTAGCCTCGGAGGTTAAAATAATTTCTTCATTTCTTTCTTGTTTCCCCATTTAAAGGGAAAATTGGGTTTGTTGTTAATGACGAGGGAGAGTAAAAATGTTGTAAATTAGAAATAAATAAAGTAATTATTTTAACTTTAAAGAGGTTAAAGATAGCTTATGGGACGAATTGCTTTACTATCCTTATTTGACCATTTTCCTGTGAAACCTTACAATAAATGCTCCTAACTTCTTAACAAACCCCTCGTGGAATAAATTATCCCAAGAGCTAGTTTTCATAGTATTTGCATAATTTTCTGTGTTGTCTTTGAAGGCCTTGCATTCTAAAATGAAATGGTTTTTTTTTTCTATTTCCACTTTTCTGAAAGACAAAAAAATACATATCTTTTCTACCCACATTTATTTTGGCCTTTTCCAATGCCCTGCTTCACAACAGAGTTTATGAGAATTAGTCTTCAACTGAGAAATAAGAATTTTGGCTCTCCAAGAAATATTGGCCCCTATGTATGCTTTTTGTTAATCATTATGAGTGGGATTAAACTCTTCAATATAGTACTTTTTCTTTCTCCCTGGCTCTTTATCCCAAGTACACTTGTGGAATTTATCCATAACAAAGGTTTTTATGTGATGGTTCAATTATTTTATGTCATGGTTCAGTTGTTGGAAATAAATTGGGAGATGATTAACCAATGATAGTTTAAATTTCATTAATAAATTTTTATTTTATTTAAATCATACAACAAAATTTTAACTATGATGAATTTAATACCACCTAAGTGGGATTGATCCTAAAACTTATTAAAATCCAAAGGATTATAGGAGGATTAGAAATGCAACTCCCTTAGTGGGCCATGTCTTACTATGTGTATTGATTTTAAGACCACCTACATGTTAAAGATCATAGAATAATTTAATTTGGATTGATCCTAAAACTTATTAGAATAATGGGATTGGTCGTAAAACTTATTAGAATCCAAAGGAGTAGAGGAGGATTAGCAAGACAACTTCCCTAGTGGGCCATGCCCTGCAATGTATATTAATTTTCTTGTCAAATAATGGTAGGAATATGGCTATAGTCTTGTCATAGTGTGCTCAATAGATGTCACGGGGAATTGAGTGTAGAATGTCACACGACATGATTACATGGGAACGAAATTTCTCCCTACAAGCAATGTCATCTATGTGTGACCCATGAGGTGTAGACTAGTTGGTTTGAGTGGGGTTTAGTCCCCTCCAGGTCTTAGGTTCAAACCTCCTGGGGAGGGGGTTAAGGATGGAAACTAATTTTGGGGAAATTAAACTATCCCAAGTGGTTTCCACGCTCAATTATGCTTCAAACAATCTTGGTGATAGCATCCCATTGTGGGTAGATCATTCTAGCAACAACATTATCCTTGAGGCCATTGATGTCGAGGCCTCCTCCTTCATAACCCATTTTAGATAGCATCTTCATACCAATGCCTTTGGTATGTTTCTCAAATGCTACAAAAGATGTGTTATGAACATAAACAGAAGGAATTGTACTTGAAATGCTTATTACCTCCTTGAATTTTTCATTCATCTTTTCAAATTCTGATGATGATGACGACATTGTAGATGACTCTATCCACCCATTTTTACCAACTGACATATGATGAGAACCTTGGAGATGCTTGCAAAATTCACATGCATAATTTTCCTCATATGGCCCATAACCATTGTTTGAACCATGCCCACATATTGCATTTAGTTTGGATGTTTCTTTTGTTGTCACTGGAGTGGAACTTTCAGTGACTTGTTCCTCAAGTACATGCTACAATTGAAGGTGCATATGCCTCTTCTCCTCTTCAGCCATTTCCAGCATTCTTCTAAATTCAATTTTTTGCCTCTCCTTTTCATCCATCATCATCCTATCATGTTGGTATAGAGTGCCTACAATTGAAAAACATAGACGACAAGATGACATCAGTCTGAAAAACCCCTAATCTAACATGTTTCATGAAATCACTTGTTAGGGTTGTAACTGGTGAATAACTTAGGGATTGCATAGTTCCAGAGGTCAAGGTCTCGGATTGAGGCTTGAGACTATGCAATGCGTAGTTCAAGATGGCCAGTGGCAAAGGATTGTGTAGTTAAGGGGCTTAAGAGCTAAAGATCGGGCCTTGAGGCTTGAGGTTGCCCAATGTGAAGTTCTCCAAGGACAGACTAAAGGAACTCCGCAGTTGAGGGATTCAGGAGGTCAAGCTTGAGGCTTGAGGCTTGAGGTTTCCCAATCCACAATTTTGAGAGGCCTAGCTAGGTGATTGTGTAGTTGAGGAGCTCAAGAGCTCAAGGGTGAGGCTTTAGGCCTGAAGTTGCCCAATGTGCGATTCTAGAAGGAGAACAAGCTTGGATAGTTCAGAGTTGAGGGTTTAAAGGGCTTAGGATTAAGGCTTGAAGTTTCCCAATGTGTAATTCTAGAGGGAGGAAAATCTAATGGGTCACGCAATTGCGCAGCTCAAAGTGTCAGGCTGGAAGCTTGAGACTTGGCACTGCACAATGTGCATTTAAGGCTAACTGGAAGGAAAAAATTACATAGTTTTGGAGCTCAAGGGTCAAATTTGGGCACTGTGACTACGCAATGCAAAATTTCAAGAGGTAAGGTTGGGGCTTGAGGGCTGATATTGCGCAATGCATAGTTTAGGAAGGTTGAGTGAGGTCAAGTTGATCAGGAATGAAATTTTTTGGATGAGATTAAGTGTGGAATCAGTGAGACCAAAGTGAACAAGGAAAAAACTTGGGCATGATCACACACTTAGAATAATTGAAGACACAACATTGATCACTTAGAATACATGAACAACATTCTTCCCTCCATGTGACGATGTTGCAGTGACTTTCTGCAAGTGTGACACTAAAGATACACTTTGCAACGATGGTGATGACATTTTTGTAATAGTGTATAAAAATTTGGGAATGAGTGTAAAGCGTGTCTGCATGACTAGGAGAAATCACTAACACCAAATTTACCCTTTGAAAGAAGCCAAAACTCCACTTTACACGATAAGCGACACTTCCCATGCCAAAAGACGACATTTTCTATATAAATAGAAAAGTCAGAATGACACTTGCAATATGCAAACGACGATGAAAGAAACACATGCCAGAGCTAATATTACATGAAAAAGAAACTAATTAAATTGAAAGCAAGCAAAAGTGACAGCCAAAAACATGAAAATGACACATGTGAAACTGAAAGTGCACAAAAGCGACAGTTTCAAAATCTCACTGTCATAGAAGTACAAACGCAACCAGATGTGATAAATTTTCAATGATGATGCGCACTGACTGTGGATATGAATTGAAAATTATAGATGCACTACTGAATGGAAATGACCGAGAGGGCACCAGACGCTGACATATTTTAACCTAAATGCCCCCATTTTATTGCTTCAACCTTCACTTTGGCCTTTCCTTAAACTTCGCCATCCCCTTTAGAAACGAATTATTCTTCGTTGTTGTCCAGCCCTCTTCAACTTGCATTGAGCCTCACTCAAAACCAATCACTTCTTTCCCTCCCTCCATTGATATACTTCCTCTTATTCCCTGTGATTTTCCTTCTATTCCTTCAAATCAATCAAATAAATCCAATTTCGTCGCTAATGTCGGTAGCCCTGGTAGCTCAACCGCTTGCTCTAATTAAAAAACAAGTTTTATTTTTAAATTAAATATTAATAATCATTCTGAAACTTGTTTGAGTTTATATTTCAAAAAAAAAATTAATGGTATTTTGAATCCCAATTTTAAAGTTTATTCTAACTATTTTAATGGTATTTTTATCCCTGTTTTTAATAATTTTAATAGTTATTCTAATGATTTTTAAGTATGATGGGTTTCTACAGTGCATTATATTAGATATCATTTTTGGGATTCAACTGTGTTAAGTAAGTAATTCATCTATGAAAATTTCGATGAGAGGTAGTCGTAACTAACTAATTTTTCATGATTTTTGAATAGTCCACTTAGCACTCATTACATTGGGTGATGCTCACAGGGGTGAAGAAGTGGGATTGAAACTAGTGAAATGAATCACATAGCGTCAATCACCACTTCGGGGCTTGCACCCGGTAACTAGGACTTCCTGGGAGGTCACCCACCCTAGAACTCCTCTGGATAAAGCATGCTTAACTATGGAGTTTTCCCCACAATCAAGCCCACTTAGCTTTCTACCTTATTTGAAAAACATTAGCAAATATTGTACCTCATGAACCATTCAAGTAGAGCTCCATTTACTATTTGTATTTTTAAGTATGAGGGGTTTCCACAATGCACTATATTAGATATCATTTTTGGGATTCAACTGTGTTAAGTAAGTCATTCATCTATGACCATTTCCATGAGAGGTAGTTGTAACTGACTAATTTCTCATGATTTTTAAATATTCCACTTAACACTCATTGCATCGGGTGATGCTCACAGGGGTGTAGAAGTGGGATTGAAACTAGTGAAATCAATCACATAGCATCAATCATCACTTCTGGGGATTGCACCTGGTAACCAGGACTTCCAAGGAGATCACCCATCCCAGAACTCCTCTGGCTCAAGCGCACTTAATTGTGGAGTTTTCCCCACAATCAAATGGGGTAGCAAGCTAAGTGGGCTTGACTGTGGGGAAAACTCCACCGTTAAGCGTGCTTGAGCTAGAGGAGTTCTATGATGGGTGACCTCCCGAGAAGTCCTGGTTACTGGGTACAAGCCCTGGAAGTGATGGTTGACGCTATGTGATTCATTTCACTAGTTTCAATCCCACTTCTTCACCCCTATGAACATCACCCGATGAAATGAGTGCTAAATGGACTATTCAAAAATCATGAGAAACTAGTCAGTTACAACTACCTCTCATCGAAATGGTCATAGATGAATGAGTTACTTAACACAGTTGAATCCCAAAAATGATATCTAATATTATAATGATATTTTAATGATAACATTTTTTATTTTAATAATTATTCTAATGATAATTTAAGCATATGATGTTTAATTTCAAATCTAATCTCAAGGTTGATATTAGTTTTAATACTAATTCTAATTCATGTCTATTTTCTAATTCTAATTTTAAAACTAATTTTAATCTTTTTTTCCTTAATTCCCCTTGAATCCAATCCTATTCTTCTTAATTACATACCTCATCCCTCTTCCAACCTCAATTCTTCATCAATCTTTAATTATAGCATTAATTCTTATGGCAATAATAATCCAAACATTAATTATTGTGGTAATAATAATTCTTCCACATCCTCTCCTACCCCCCTTTGAGAACTTTTAGGATATTCTCATCCTCTACCCTCTCTTAATGATAAAATAGTAAACATTTCCAATTTTTAGCTTAATGGTCCTTCCTTAAACCTTTAGAAAAAAATTCAATTTTTCTCTTGTTCTCTGAAAAATTCCCACTGGATATTATTTGTTCCATTGAATCCATCTCCCACCACCTTCCCTCCCATGTTGGGAAAGATATTTGGCAAGAATGTGGATGCATTTAGTCAACGGGTGCTTAAATCGAGTGGTAGGGATGGTGGTTTTCCATCCCATCCACCCGAGTTCATGTCCCTAGAGACATGGCCCGTCATAGTAAGGATGGAAGGATAGGCATATCATTGGAGTCCAGAATTTCGACTCCAGTTCCAGTGGTCTCCTGACGTCTCAGTCCTGGGCTAAACTATTAGATCCTAATATATGTGGCTTGTGAGTTGTTGCATATATCTGGGGAGATTGCTAGTTCCTTATCAAAATGTTCATTGAAAAAGTAATGTGGACGCATTCTTCAAATCTCCAAGCTCCCCAAACTTAACCTTACCAAAAAGGAATTTATAGCCCTTTGTTAGCTCAATTCCAACCCCAACATTCTCATTCTAAAGGATGATAAAGAAAACGAGTCAGTTGTTATGGATTCCTCTGATTATCATTGTAAGATGTTTGATCTCGTATCTAGAAGTGTCCCTTAATTTTTCATGCTTGTATTGTAAGTTGCATATTTTCCTATTTTATCATGTAGTGTGAACTTAAACATAATAAAAACTTCACCACATAACTCATACATGCATTCATGAAGAGCAACAACAAAGGATTTTGTGATGGAGTTCACCTCTCCTTGGCTACACCTCTGGGTCTGTCAACATCGCTAGATTGCTCCATATATTCAGTGAAAAGGAGTACATAAAATTTTGCTGATAAAATAAGTGGTTATGGACCTGGATTTTAGACCTATTACTCGCCCCACCAGGAATTTTTGGGAAATTTCCTTAGTATTCAAAAGGGTGATGTTGACTCCTAACACCAGATAGGAATATGTTCTTCTTCTTAACGCTATGATTTCTTTCCTCTTCCTTGCTTTCTCAGACTCCTTTCTAAATCATAGCTTTTTGTTCACAAGAGTGTTTCTCCCTAAAAACCCCAACAACGTTCTCAACATCAGTTCAACCTTCTTCTATCATCAGAGCAAGGGTCTCCTTCACTTGAATCAAATGAGGTCCTTAGACATTTAAACCATAAAGAATAGTGGCTTTGATGATCTTGTCCAAGAGGTGCATCTTGGGCATGATATCGTGGAAGTGACTTTGAAAGAATAAGTTCTTGATTTATGATTTGCACCTAAGTTAAGAGGAGTGTGATGTGTTGAAAATATTACCTTTGGGTAGGGATTCTACATATTTTCATACATTATTATCTATTTAATAATACTTGTCACATTGCTTAAGGAAATTTTGCACATTTGAAGGCATGACTCATCATCTCGTGTGCTTTGGCATGATTTATGAACAACTGAGGAGGTTTATAGGAGGACGCCATTCATGAAATGATGGCACATGACATATAATATAAATTGCATGAGATGTTGCAAAGGAAAATTCATAATTTATAGCATATGGAGATCTAAACGTAGCTCAAATTGATTGAAAGAATAAATATTGTTTTATTTTTTCTTTGTTGTGTGTATTCCTCTAATTGTTGGAAATCATGAATACACCGGAGATGGGGACTTTAAAGAGTTGTTATAGTATCTATATGAAAAAATTAATGTTGAAGAAGGTGACAATGACATTAATTATATTCTCCATAGTGGTTTGTTCTACAAGCTAGAAAATCTTTGTGTTCCTAAAGGTGAAAAATTGCAACTTATCATATCTAGTCGTTTGATAAGAGTGAATATTTGGTAAACCATTCAATTTGAAGAAGATGATAAGGAAGGAAGATCAAGAGGGAACATGTATGCATCTATTAATGAAAGAAATTGAGCTTGAGCAATGGTTGGCTAAACCTACTAGCAATGTCTTCCAATAATTTTAGTGCTTAAGCTTCAGTCACACGAGATGTAGCCTATGGTTGTAGAAGTTTGAGGATGTTGAACCACCAAGGAGCTCCAGGGAAAACCTCTTTATTGACACATAAGATAGTTTCATAAATAACTACATTGTTGGATGATCAAACATGTAATGAATCAGACTATGTGATAGGTGGTTAAGCTAGCGACTAATAGGGTCGATGACATAATAAGCAAGTGAATACACTAATCAACCTAGCACTTCACAGGGAAACTGATAGGACTGGTGACATGACATATGAGGTTAGTGTGATGTATCTTGACACAAGACTAAAAAATTCTCGAGAAATAGTCTCAAACTAGTTTTCCATACAATAATAGCCTACCACATATCCAAAAGTTGCAAATTAAAGGATGAGAGGTCCAAGAGACGAGTAAATTGTAGCATTTATAGTTAAAAATACATAAAATTGTTTGAGTGGAAGTTAGAGGTATTGTGCAAAAAGGTTCTTGGCATATAAAATTCAATTGAAAAGTCCAATCATTAATAGCCATTTTTTAGGTTTTTATCCTATTGTTTTCCCTTCTTTTGCAAAAGGGTAATGGAAAAATGAAACTATGATGTTGTCAAAACTTTCCATCAAAACTATGACAATGACATTTTAAGGAGTGTCATTTCTTAATACAAATATAATTTTTATAAAGAAATATTACTACTTTTTATTTTATCTTAAACTTAAATATATTTTAAATGATTGAAAAATTATTTCAAAGCATTCAAACATAATTAGTTTTTTCAATATGGAGTATTAAGAAAATAATCGCCTTATTTTAAAAACCAAGTATTGAAATATATAAATAATGCATTTTTTTTAGATGGAAAATAAAAAAGAAAGGTAAATAATGAAAATATAGTTTTTTTAATATGGAGTATTAAGAAAATAATTAATGAATTTTGAAAACCAGCTATTTAAAATGGAGTATTAAGAAAATAATTAATAAATTTTAAAAACCAGTTATTAAAATATATAAATAATGAAATAAAGATTTTTTTTAGATAAAAATAAAAAAGAGTGTTAAATCATGAAAAAACAAGTGAACGAATAAAAAAGAGTGATAAATCATGAAAAAAAGTGAACGGTGATTAAAGAGAATGACAGAGGCAGAGAGACAATGATGATTGAAGAGAGTGACAGAGCAGAGAGACGAGATTTCCTCCAACACCTCTGTTAGCCGTCCATAATTTCTGTTACACCTAATGATGGCTAGAATCTATTGGTAGCCTTCAAGAAACAATTTCAAGTTAACATGTTAGTCCTTCAAGCCTGTTTGTTCTCTCTGTCCAAAGAAACCTACCTTCACTAATGTTTTCACTTCAAAATCCTGTTGTTTCCAAAGAGAAATTTTTTTTTCAAAGCCTCATCTCCATCATTTCATATCTCCATTTTGTCTTCACAATCCCTTCATATCACTCATTTTTCCCCTCATTTATCCTTTTTTTCCTTCAAAATTCCCCTTAAACCTTGTAAATCCCTTTTACAAAGTTAAAAACCCCTTTTTTTCTTCTATTGGAACCTCAAAAAGGCTAAAAACCCACTTTTTCGGCCTTTTTTTGACTTTTTCAAAAAAAGTGCCTTAAGTGCTTTTTGGCTTAGGCCCTAACCCCTTTTCTACCATAAAAATATGCCTTGTGATTAAATGCTAATCCCATCGGCCATCGCACATCGGCATTTCCCATTTCCACTCCCCAAACTTATTTTTCCCCCGCCGATGAGATATCCCTAATTTAAAATCTCCACCGTTGATCTTATTTCTGATCTGATGGTCGCCATCACATTGCACCATCAGATTGTGCCATCGCAATTACTCTTTCCCTGATTCTGATCCCCTTTTCTATTTTCTCACCGATGGCTGATCCTCGATTTAATCTCCTCCATTGATCATTATCTTGATCCGACGGCCATCGCACTCCGCGCTTTGTTCTCCATCGCATCAGCCATCGCATATCGCATCAAGCTTCCACCTTCCACTCTCCACCAGTGTCGCACCCCCGATAGAAATTCTGCCAATGAAATCTCAACCGTCAATCTGCTTCTATATCGAATGGTCGTCGGCACATTGCACTTCGCTTCTCCTCCCACCCATTCATTCTTTTTGCATGTCTGCGATATAATCCCCACCATTGATCTCTCCCAGATCGGATGACGCAAGTTCATTGCGGGGGCACCCATCCAAGGTAGCCCGTACTCCCTAGTCCCTCTGAAATCCATCTCCACCGTTGATCATTTCTCGATCCAACGGCCATCATTCTCCCATTCACTATGGAGGCACCCTGCCGATGAGATCCTGCCATACTCTCCGTCCCCCCGCGCTTGATCTCCACCGTCGATCTTCTCCATGATCCGATGGCCACTATCACCCCTCCCACTCCCGCCTCTTTCCCTTTATATAATCGCCCCAATGTTATTATAACCCTTTATCACTATTATCCAATGGCGCATATTGTTTTACCCAACCTCAAGCCTCCCCGCTACGTGACAAATTACCCCACATCATCCCGACCCCACCATATATTTCCTCCACTCATCTTGTTTCCCTTCGCTCTCATCCACAACCATAGATCTTCAGCCCAAAGATGTAATCATAATATTTATTCTTTATACATGAAGGGAGGCTCATTAACTCCTTAAGAGTTAGGGATGGTGAGAGAAGTAAAAGGAATGCCAATACAATTAATACCCCTTATTCCTATTTCTTCATATTGGAGGGAAATACTACTTGAAAGTGCAGAAAGATATACCATCATAAGATCATGTATTGTATGATAACATAATTGAGCTGGGAATGAATTAGCCTTTCATTTCATATATGTACAATTTCGGCTTGCAGTTTAGAGATTATAGTGTCAAAGAATCATCATATTGGTAATTTTACTGCTTCCCTCTTCTATTCAACTTCCACTTCTTACTCAAAGATGCCTTTTATAACTAGGGTGTGGACCGAGGGGAGGATATGGACAAAGGAAAGAATAAAATGTAAAAAAAGGGTTGTTCAATCTGATTGAACAATAGATGTTCAATGGGATTGAATAGCAGTCGTTAAAAGAGTTTGAACGGCAAGGAAAAATAAACACAAAAACATGCGTGTTCAATCCGATTTAACAACAGTCGTTCAATTGGATTGAATTGCATCCATTCAAATAATTTGAACAGAAAGGGATAAAAACACAAAAAAACAATTGTTCAATCCGATTGAACAACAGTTGTTCAAATGGATTGAACAATAGCCATTCAAAAAATTTGAACAAGAAGGAAAATAAAAGCACAAAAACACAATTGTTCAATCTGATTGAACAATAGCCGTTCAATTCGCTTGAATAGCATATTTTTAAAGAATTTGAACAATAATAATAATAAAAAAAGCACGACTGTTTAATCTGATTGAACAACAGTTGTTCAATTGGATTGAACAGTAGTCGTTCAAAGAATTTGAACAACAAGGAGAATAAAAACACAAAAAACATGGTCATTCTATTTGATTGAACAACAGCTATTCAATTGGATTGAACAACAGTCGTTCAAAGAATTTGAACAGCAATTGTTCAATTGGATTGAAAAACAACTGTTCAAAGAATTTTAATAGCAATGAAAACACAACAAGCACGGTTTTTCAATCCGATTGAACAACAACTATTCAATTGGATTGAATAGCAGTCGTTCAAATAATTTGAACAAAAAAAAAAAAAAAAAGAGGATGAGAAAAAGGATACAATTGCGAGTATGAAGAATGTGAAACAAAATAAGGGCTAGGAATTGTAAGGAAATTATATACATTATTTACAAATGATGGTAGAAAACTCTCATGTACTTCAGGTTGTGGGGTTATCACCCGCTTCAACCACAACTTGGATGGTAGGATCGTTTCGTACCTGCTGGTAGAAATACTCCTTTGTCAGAGGTTTGTGATAGAGGTGTATTTTGCGCCCATTGACTCAAAATGTAGAGCCAGACCCATCTATGGTGGTCAAGGTGAGGGTACCATTGTTATGCACTTCTCAGATTTCGTATGGACTGAGCCACTTTGTTTGCAATTTTCCCAGAAAATATTGGAATATAGAGTCATAGAGAAGTGCCCAATATCCTTTTTGGGATGTCTTTTTTTGATGAGGTTGTCATTCCACTTAGATCACTGCTATTGTATGAACGTTGTGCGTCGTAGAGCCAGTAGTTGTGTTTCATCCAATTCATTTATTTGTTGGAGCCTTTTAATCTGGGCCTCTGTCAAGTCCAATCCTACTTCCTAGGTTGTCCTTAGAGTTTTGACTTCGAATTCAATGGGAAAAAAGGGCTCTCTTCTAAATAATAAATGATATAGAGAATATCCAGTGGTTTTTCGCCATGTTGTGTGATAAGCCCATAGGGCATCTGGAAGTCTAGTGACCCAATCTCGGTGATGTGATGATACTGTTTTAGTAAGGATTGCTTCAAGGACTTTGTTGGTTCTTTCAACCTGTCCATTTGCCTACGGGTGGTAAGGAGATGTGACTCTGTGGGTGATGTGATGATTCCGTAGATTGGGTGTGATTTTATTACCTATGAACTGTGCCCCTCCATCAATTATCACTTCCCCCGGTAGACCATATTGCACAAATAGCTCGAACAGAAAGTTAATCATAGATTCCTCCATGGCTCTTAATAAGGCTACTATTTCCACCCATTTTATTACGTAGTCCGTGGTGACTAGTATGTAGGTTATCAAATTCGATGGTGGTTGAACGGCCCAATGAAGTCTAGTTCCCACCGTTAGAACGATTCTATTACCAATTGTGGTTGAAGTGGAGTTTCGACTACTTGGCCTGGATGACCCATTCTTTGGTAGATATCGCAGGCTTGGACATATTTTTTCGTGTCTTTGAAGATCGTGGGCCAATAATAACCCAATTGTAATACTCTGTGTCCCATTCTGCGATCTTCAAAATGGTCGCCACATGCTTCATCGTGACAGGCCCATAGGATATCATATATCTCGTCTTCCCAGATGCATCTGCCTATATGCATGTCAACCCCCGTGTGGAAGAGGTATCCACCGAACCAGGAGAACCTGGAATTGCATTGTACAATCAGCTTAAATTCCCTTGATGTTAAATTACTAGGCAGTTTCCCTATAGCCAAGTAATTTTCCACATCTGTGTACCATGGTGTTTTTACTACTATAGAAAACATATGTTCATCAGGAAACCGATCTTCGACTGCTAGTGTGTCATCTATTTTTCAAACTCTGGATAGGAAGTCTACGACCACGTTTTCTTTTCCTCGGCGATCCTTGATGGTTATGTCAAATTCCTACAAAAGAAACATCCAACGAGTTATTCTCCCATTTTTTATGGGTTTATTAGCTAAATATTTAATGGTAGAGTGATCAGTTTACAAGAGTACTTGATAGCCCATTATATAATGTCTAAACTTATTAACAGCATAATTGATGGCCAGGAACTCTTTTTCTGTCACTGTGTAATTTAATTCAGCAGGAATAAGATTTTTTCTGATGTAATAAATAGCATAGGGCTTTTTATCTTCTTCTTGACCAAGTACTTCCCTTATCGCTATATCATATGCGTCTGAAGAAATGTGAAAATACAGCTCCCAGTTACAACCGCGTAATATTGGTGTTCTCGAAACCAGTCTCTTTAAATCTACAAAAGTAGTGTCACATTTATCAGACCAATGGAATTCGACCTTTCCAGTTAGAGCATACAAAGGTGCAACAATTTGTGAGAAATTCTTTATAAACCTATGATAATACCCTACATACCCAAAAAATTGTGCACCTCTGTCTGTGTGCAAGGAGTGGATAATAAAAGGATTACCTTTATCTTTGTTGGGTCTACCTGTATTCCTGCTATAGAGATATAGTGCCCCAGGATTAATCCTTCGGTCATCATCATGTGGCATTTTTCATTGCTTAAGCATAACCTAGTGGCAATACATCGTTCCAATACTTTTTCTAGCATTTCTAATGTTTGATCAAAATCATCACCATATGGGGTGAAGTCGTCCATGTAAATTTCAATCCCCTCATTCATTAAGTCAGTAAAGATGCCGAGTATGGCTCTTTGAAAGGTTTTTTAGGAATTTCATAACCCGAATGGTAGCACCCTGTAGGAAAATGTACCCCATGGGCAGGAAAAGGTTGTTTTATCCTGGTCTTTGTGGGCTATTTAGATTTGATTGTAACTGCTGAAACCATCAGGAAAAGAAAAGAAATGCTTCCCTGCCAATGTGTCGAGGACCTAATCAATAAAAGGGAGGGGGAAGTGGTCCTTCTACATCTCCTTATTCAACTCTCAATAATCCACACAAATTATCCATTTCCCATTATTTTTAGGGTCGACTACGAGAGGGGAGACCCACTTGCTGTCTGAGATAGGATAAATGAAATTTACATCCAACAGTTTTTGTAGTTCCTCTTTTACCACTTCTTTTAGATGAGGGTTTAACCTACGTTGGGGTTGTCGAATAGGACGGGCTTCCTTGTCAATATAGATGTGATGGGTGCATAGCTGGGGGTCTATGCCCTCCATGTCTGGGTAGTCCCACAGATTCTTCCTGATACTTCTATAACACCTTTATGAGCTTCTGCCTTTGGTCACTATCCAGGTTGCCATTGATATTCAAATTTTCCCTAGCTCAATTTCAACGGGTATGCTGTTGCTATACAACAGTTGTAGGTATATGTTGATTATCAAGATTTTCCAAGAGATCCTCTTGTGCTTCCTCTTCAAGAACTGTTTTCAGCATTTGGCATTTCAAGTTTTCAGATGAAGGCAGTTGATTCATAAATTTATTGATTACATCATCCTTAGTTTGATCTTTAAATTCAAGAGCCTCGATCAAGGTTAGAGGTGGATGGATATTTTGCTCCAAATATGTATGCATATTCCTGTGAATGTGTACTTTGGGTAAACTTGGTTTGGCAGGTGGATAAATGATAATGTTGATTATGGAATCTCCCCTAGCAATGGTCATGCTGCCTGTTCGGCACCCTATGTAAGCATCGGTCATTGCTAACCAAGGTTGTCCAAGAATCAAGGGGTGTCCGTCCATTCAATTTTTGGATTAATAACTAGGAAATCGGCTGGATACTCCCATGAGTCTATAGAAACCAAGATGTCTTGCAATATTCCTTTTGGCTTGATAACCAACCTATCAACAAGTTCTAACAGCATAGATGTGGGTTCTAGCAATGATATGCCTATTTTTTCACAGGTCCCTCTTGTTAAGATGTTAATGGACGCCCCTAAATAGACCAATGTGTTTGGGAAGGAGTGGCTAGAGATTTGTATAGTTACTATGGGATTCCTTGGGTCATCATATTTAATAGGGGCCTCCTTACCCAATAATAAGTCAGAAAGTGTTCCTACCACATGAACGGTGGGAGCAATATTTGTTATAAAATTAAATATTGCAGAGCAATGCAACACATAAAATATGCGGAAAATACAAGCACACAAAACACATAAAACTAGAGAGACACAGATATACGTGGTTCACCCAATTTGGGTTACGTCCACCCCGAACAGCTAGTACTTCCTTTCTATTATTCAGAAAAATGAAGAGAAAAAACCTACAGTAGATCCGCTGTAATATCCTTTGTTCTCTCTCACAGTCTCCCTATCTGTTTCCCACTCAGAGAATACACACACAATGCGCAGCCGCAATACAATACCCTCATAAAAGTAGGGGGTTTCCTTCTAGGGAAAAAAACCCTAAACTAAACATAACTTCTATCGTCAGATCATCCGCCTAATGAATGGCCTAGATTGACTAGAAAGTACTATACTTTTACAAGGAAATTTTACATCTATTTTTGGCTTTGGGGGCGTTGCCCCCGAAACTGACCGAGGCTCCCCCGGACCCTCCGGCCGGGGGGGGGCCCCGGGACCGCGGGGGGGACAAGTCCCCCCCCCCCCCCCCCCCCGCGTGCAAGGGTGTACAATTTTCCTAGGGTATACATCCAGGTAGAACAAGGATCTCTGAATCAGGAAGAAAATCAGGCTCCACACCCAACAATCTCCCACTTGGAGACTGGTTGCAGCAACTCCACCGCTACTTCATTTGATGGACAATGACTCCTCTTTGGACCTGACTATTCCTCATCTTCATGATCATCCTTGAAGACCAATTGAAACTGAGCACATTTTCAGTTTCTCCCTGGTTACAACTTTTGTTAGCATATCTATAGGATTCTGGCTAGTGTGTATCTTTTCAAGCTTCAACTCTCCATTTTCCAATACTGACCGTATGAAATGGTACTTGAGATGTATGTGTTTAGTCCTGGAATGAAATGTTGAGTTCTTCGCAAGTTGAATGGCACTTTGGCTATCACTGTATAACGTTCCCATATCATGTTTCTTACCCAATTCACCCATAAGCCTTTGTAACCAAATCATTTTTTTACTAGCCTCTGTAGCAGCAACATACTTTGCTTCTGTTGTTGAAAGTGCAACAACACTTTGGATTTTTGAAACCCAACTGACAGCTGTTCCACCTACAGTAAATACATAGCCTGTAGTGCTCCTCCTGTTATCTCTGTCACCTGCCATATCTGCATCAAAATATCCCTGTACAGCAATGTTTGAACCACCAAAGCATAATGCTTGATTTGTGGTACCTCTCAAATATCTGAGAGTCTATTTTACTGCCATCTGATGTTCTTTTCCTGGATTATTCATGTACTTGCTTATAACTCCCACTGCATGTGCAATATCAGGCCTTGTGCAGACCATTGCATACATTAAGCTTCCAACTGCTGATGCATATGGAACTTTAGACATATAATCCATGTCTTCTTGGGTCTTTGGGCACATCTCCTTACTAAGTTTGAAATGGCTAGCAAAAGGTGTACTAACAGGTTTTGCATTGTGCATATTAAATCTTTCAACACCTTTTCTATGTACTCATTTTGAGATAGTGTTAATTTGAAATTTTTCCTGTCTCTAGTTATCCTCATACCAAGGATTTGTTTTGTAGCTCCCAAATCCTTCATTGCAAATGAATTTGCTAATTTTATTTTGAGCACATTTATTTCTTGCATGTCAGATCCTGCAACAAGCATGTCATCTACATAAAATAACAATATAATATAGCTGCCATCATTTTTCCTTTTTAGATAAACACAATGATCAGAGTGACATCTAGTATAACTTTGCTCAGACATAAACTTGTCAAATTCTAGATACCACTGCCTTGGAGCTTTCTTTAATCCATACAAGCTCTTCTTACTTGCACACCAATTTTTCTTTCCCTTTCACCTCATATCCTTCTGGTTGCTGCATGTATATCTCTTCCTCCAAATCTCCATGGAGAAATGTTGTCTTTACATCTAACTGTTCAAGATGTAAATCTTCTGCTGCTACAAGACTTAAGATAGTTCTGATTGAAGTCATATTAACAACAGGAGAAAATAATTCACCAAAATCAATACCTTTCCTCCGTGCAAACCCCTTCACCACAAGTCTAGCTTTGTACCTCTGTTTTCCTCCATCTTCTTCCTTTAGCCTGTAAACCCATTTATTCTGCAATGTAGTTTTACCTGTAGGCAACCTGACTAAGTCCCAAGTCTGGTTATCCATTAAGGAGTCCATCTCTTCTTCCATGGCTATCTCCCACTTCTTCCTGCTTTCAACCTACATTGCTTCTTCATAACATCCAGGTTCACCATAATCAGTTAGCAATACATAATATAATTAAGGAGAGTATCGTTCAGGGGGTCTACTTATCCTGGTAGATCTTCTAACACCACTTTCAGGTGTTTGAGGTGCCTGTTGCTATTGTGGTGGTTGTTGCTGCTGTGGTTGTTGATTATTATCATTTTCAGGCACCTTTAATTTTTCATTTATCTCATCAAGAACCGTGTATTCATTGCTTTCTTTTTCCTATTTCTTTTCCTGCAACTGATTCTTATACAAGACCTTTTCATTGAATATTACATCTCTGCTCCTAATGATTTTGTGATTTTCATAATCATATAAGAAATAACGAAAATCATTAGCACCATATCCAATAAAGGTACATTTCTTTGATTTTGCCTCAAGCTTTGTTCGATTTTCTTTATTAATTGGAAAAAGGCCTCATAACCAAATGGCTTTAAAAAAGAGTAGTTTACCTTTTTACCTGCCCATGCTTCCTCTGGAATACTACCATCCAAGGAACTTGAAGGTCCTCTGTTTATTAGATAAACATCAGTATATATAACATCTACCCAAAAATGTAAAGGCAATCCTGCATGCAATCTCATGCACCTTGCACGCTCCATGATTGTTCTGTTCATCCTTTCTGACACACCATTTTCTTGTGGTGTTCTGGGAACTATCTTCTCTCTACAAATTCCATGCTCTGAAAAGTACCTATCAAACTCTTTGCTGCAATATTCACCTCCATTGTCTGATCTGAGACACTTTAACTTCTTTCCTGTCTCAATCTCAACCAAAGCTTTCCATTTCTTGAAAGTATCAAATACATCAGATTTATTTTGAATACATTAAATCCAAGTTTTTCTAGTTGCATCATCAATAAACGTAACATAATAGCGAGATCCACTGAGAGATGATACCTGAGCAGGTCCCCATACATCTATATGCACAAGCTCCAATTTTTCACTCTTCTTTTCTTTCCCAACTCTGAGAAATATGACTCTCTTTTGTTTTCCATAAATGAAATTCTCACAAAAATCCAAATCAACATTCTTCAAACCTGGCAAAAAATTTCTTGAGTGAAGAATCTTCATCCCCTTCTCACTCATATGTCCGAGCCTATGATGCCATAGTGCTGCATCTGCTCCTTTGGAAGTTAAAGCATTAGCAGAGTTAGAAATACCATTGCATAAATACAACGTACCAAACTTTTCTCCTTTTGCTATTACCAAGGCTCCTTTGGTGACCTTCCAAGCTTTATCTGTGCAAGTTGTCATACAACCTTCACCGCCTAACTGCCCTGTTGAAATCAGATTTTTCTTTAGATCTGGAACATGCCTTACCTCCTTTAGTAGCCATTGGTTTCCATTCTACTGTTTTACAAGAACCTTACCCATTCCAACAATTTTATAGGGTTTATCATCACCCAAACGAACTTGTCCAAAATATCCTTAAACATAGTCATGAAAATATTTCTTATCAAGTGTGGCATGGAATGAAGTCCCTGAATCTACAACCCAAGAATCAGTAACATTTTCGAAAGAAAGAATCAAAGCATCTTGTAACACATCACCTGTCACATTTGCTTCATGATTATTTTCTTGTTGTGCATCTCCTTCTTTTCCCTTCCGAGATCTACAGTCTTTCTTTAAGTGTCCTTTATTTCTGCATTTCCAGCACACTATCCCCGATATGGACTTGCATCTGCCTTTTCTTGATTTACTGCGATATCCCGAGCTCTTTCCTTTTTCCATTCTTCTTCCACTAGACTCTGCACTCAAATCATTACCCGATGTCTCACCGGAGCTTTTCCATCGCATTTCCTCGTTAAGGAGAGCACCGACAACATCATCAAACTTTAAAGTACTAGATCCAGAGATAGAGTTACTAATGGCCATAACTAAACCATTCCAGCTTTCTGGCAATGAGCACAGAAATAACAGAACTCTAACTTCATCATCAAAGTTTACCCCTACAGAACTTAACTGACTGGTAACTGTATTAAAATCATTCAAATGGTCTGCAACAGATCCACCTTCCGACATCTTCATATTAAATAGTTGTTTTATAATAAATACCTTGTTTGAGGCCAAGGGTTTTTCATATAGTTTCGCCAACATCTGCATCAAACCCTCTGTTGTTGTTTCCTTCGAAATATTGAAGGCGACTGACGCCGCAAGGCACAACCGTACTGTTCTGAGTGCCTTTCTATCAAGAATGTTCCATTCTGCATCTGTCATGGCTACCGGCTTCTTTGCTTTTCCGCTCAATGGTAGGTACAGATCTTTCTGATACAGATAGTCTTCCATCTACATCTTCCACAGCGGGAAGTTTTGGCCATTAAATTTCTCAACCCTAAACTTAGCATCTTCTGCCATTGCTCCCACTTGAACTAGGAACCCCTCTTTCCTGCGAGTTTATCGGCCAAATATACCTTCGGCTCTGATACCAGTTGTTAGAAAATTAAATATTACAGAGCAATGAAACACATAAAATATGTGGAAAATACAAGCACACAAAACACATAAAACCAAAGAGACACAGATATACGTGGTTCACCCAATTTGGGGTACGTCCACCTCGAACAACTAGTCCTTCCTTTCTATTATCCATCAAAATGAAGAGACAAAACCTACAGCAGATCCGTTGTAATATCGGTTGTTCTCTCTCACAGTCTCCCTATCTGTTTCCCGCTCAGAGAATACACACACAATGGGCAGCTGCAATACAATACCCTCATAAAAGCGAGGGGTTTCCTTCTAGGGCAAAAAACCCTAAACTAAACATAACTTCTACCATCAGATCATCCACCCAATGAATGGCCCAGATTGACTAGAAATTACTATACTTTTACAAGGCAATTTTACATCTATTTTTGGCTTTGGGGGCGCTACCCCCGAAACCCTTGCTGGGGGACCGCTGGCCCCTGGATCCCCCAACCGGGGGGGTAGGCCCCCCCAGACCCCGTGGGGGGGACAAGTCCCCCCCGCACCCCCCCATGTGCAAGGGTGTAAAATTTTCCTGGGGTATACATCTAGCTAGAACAAGGATCTCTGAATCAGGTAGAAAATCAGGCTCCACACCCAACAATATTTTTTCCTTAATTGTCTTGGCATAAATGGGGATGTCTTGTATGGCCTACAAAAGAGGAATTTTGATGCAAAGGTTTCTTAACTCTCCCAAAATATCAAATTATTGGGAAGCCATTGGTATAGGTAGTGTTAACCTTTTAGGGAAAGGAGTTGAAAGAATCCAAATATTTACAGGCTTCTCTTGGTCAACTGTTTCCTTTTCTTTCTCCTCCTATGTTACATTCGTTTGTGTGGGCTCTGTTGGAGTTCTAAATTCCAATTGCGGTGGGATTGTCCCTTCTGCTGGCGAGATAATACGCCCTGATCTCAGCCTTAGCTCATTACATTGCTTTTGTTCAGTTTCAGGGTTGGGATTTTCCATGATCTGGATTAGCTGAACTGGCATGTTTTTGGGGTTAGGATTGGGTTGGGCTAGCAACTGAGGATGGATGATAAGCTGAGGGTTGTGCTGGATAGGATATGGAGCTAGTAGTGTGGGTTTATTTTGAATTCCTATCCCCATTGGTTGGTGGGCCATTCCCAAAGGTTGTTTCCAATTTTGAGGCCAATTGGTTTGAGAAGGGGATGTTGGCCACTGAGTTTGATATGGGTTGTTTTGCCAATAAGGAGGAGAACAAGGAAAAATTTACCAATTATTCCCTATAGAGGGTTGCGTTGGCCAAGGCAGTGTAGGAAACTACTGAGGCAGATAATTGGGGAAAGGCGATTGATTTTTCCAAGTTGCTGAGTGGTTTTGTTAGTTAAACTGTGGAGAAGGAAAGAACAGAGGTAGGTATTGAGGCATACCTGGTCATGTCTGCCATTGCCAATGCTGGTTCATCAAGTAGACTGGTTCTGTTTCTTCTTCTGCTTCTTTGTAAACTGCTTTGATTCCTGGGAGTGAAGGGAATTAATACATGGCATGATCCTTAGTGTAGATAACAAAAGTCTGAATTGTGTCTAAGGGGCATTCGCTTTCGCTATTATTTTTCCAACAACGTGGGCAGAATACAGCCAAGTTCTGCTCTGCTATAGCTTGCTTATGCTTGGCTTGGAGGACATCAAGCTATGTTGTCAAAGTACCTAGAATGTCAATTTTGAAGTCTTCCAAAATATTACCAAACTCTGCTCTAGTTACATTGCCACCAGACTGCTTGAGATCTTTCTTTTCCGAGTCTCGCCCAAGTGGCTTATTTCACGTACTGACCCGAGAGCACCTGATACAGAGAGAAATAATTTCATCATATTCCTCTTGATAGATGTCCCCTCTTCCCACTATATTGAGTGTTTCAACCCATTCTTCTTTCATTTCCTTAATTATTGTTTCTTTCAGGATATCTTTGAATAATGCAGTATATGGGGACCTTTGTAGATTATACTCAAATATTTCAACACACTCTACTAATGTCTCATTGTCTTTTACAGACATATTGAATATTTCATCTTTTAATTCCCGAGTCCAACAATAATCTTGATATTTAGTTAGAAAAATGTTCTTCATTTGATCCCAGTTATTGATGGTTCCCCCATCGAGTCCCATGAACCAGCGTAATGCTGCCCCCTTTAAAGCAGAGGGGAATAATTTTAGTTTATGAGGATCAGTGGTATAATCATATCCCTTACATAAGACTTTGAACTCAAATAAAAATGCATCAAGATATTCAGAGGTCAACCCATGGAAGGTGGGGATGTTTTGTAGGGGAATGGCTTTCATAGGGATGTTAACAGCATGGTCAACAATGGGATATTCCAATGTTGACGTCTACCTTTGATTCTGGTTTTTATTATTTTCCATTTGATCAAAGATATGCCAGTATTCTTCGGGGATTTCTTGTTCAGGAGGAGTGATCTTAGCGGGATTCGATGACAAGTGGGGAGGAGGCTTTACAACACTCCCTCGATCTGTAATACCAATTTTCTTGATTTTGACCACTTTTTCAGGGGATTTAGGCACTAGAGCTCCTACTTGTATTACCCCAGTAGTTTCTCCTTCTCCTTCTTGTAAATTGCAAGAACCTCCCTCTCTCGAAGGGTCAGTACCTATGTGTTCAGTAGTCTGGAGGCTTTGTTCAGACCATTGAGTTTCACTGTGAATCTCGACATGGGCTGTAGATGGTGAGGCTATTGCTTGAGGGAGAGTAGTAGGACTTTGAGTGGGAATGATTATGGGTCCTACAGATGTCTAGGATTCATCTCTCTTAACAATTTTGTCTATGTATGTCGTTCTACCAAGGATTACCAGTCCTTTGGGTTTTGTAGACTTTTGCGAATGGTTTTGATTTGTTTCTATCCTTTTCTTCCTAGTCATAAAACAAGATCACCTATTATACTAATCTTTGATCGATTGCTGAGAAGCGGGTTAGGGGGCAAGCGTTTTACTTGCCAGTACGCGGGTTCTTACCTCTCGTTTTTAATACCCAATGCTTCGCAGCAACAGAGAACAAGGAATGAAGGATGTCACTCTCAACATTCCCCAACAACGGTGCCAAAATGTGGGTTCTTTATAGGTAACCTCTAAGCTTCTCAGTTAATTGTCAACCCAGGGTAAGTCTTCTTATTTCAAGAGTGAGAGCACAATATATGAGAGTGACATCAGAAATAGATACTCTATATTACTATGAAGAAGATCAATTAATTCTCGAAGTTCAATCAACTCAAAGGGAATGGAATTTGTAAATTACCGTTAACTATCTTGTCGAAATAAGCCTAGTGAGAATAATCTATAATTGAACGTCACACTTAATCAATTGAACAACAGTCCTACTGAATGGAACAACAACTCAATGAATTGAACAACTATTGCTTATTTTAATTTTGCAATGGAATTCTCTTGCGAACTTAACTGACTAACATTCTTCTATATTAAGCACAACAATAAACCTTATAGTACCAATGGAAAGATCTAATTCTTGGCGATATAAAGCATTGAACAGAGATCGTGTTAAAGCATATAAAAATATATAAAGGAATTGAGAAAACAATGAAAATGTCCAACAGTTATAAAATGATTACTGTAAACCATAAACATGAGAAATAAACTACCTGAGTGGCAAAGGAAACTTCAACGTCACAGGCATAGAAATTTAACAAGTAGAAAGATATCTCACAGAACGCTTTAGATAACTGAACATAAATTCCGTAATTAGCGTACAATACAGAGGTGACCACAGAAACTCCCAGGGCTAGGCCCAAACCACCAGAATTCCAACGCAATGGAAAACTTAGGAAATGATTATTCAAAATACCAAAATTCTTTATTAAAGAAGAGTCAAGACATTAGTACAAGTGGACAGGTCTGTCCTGATACGCCTATTATAGAAGATAATTCTTATTTCGCGCCCCCCCCCCCCTTCTCTCATCCATCCATGGCCTTTTTAAAGGCAATTTTCGCTTCCTTGAATGGTATTTTCCAAAGGGTAGCCCGCTGAGCGTGGTTGTTGTTTGAGTTCTTCGGACGCGGACATGTATTTTTGCCTTCCACTCATCCCTGGGGGTTACTGTGGATTCATGTTCTCTATTTTTTAGCTATATTTTGTTCATCATTGATTTAACTGCCTCATTTACCTGTGAATAAAGATGAAATAAGTCAAATCTTCATTTTTTTAAACATGCTTCTTACCGTTATTCAATTTACCTTGTTTTTGCATTAAACCTCCTTTCCTTTACTGTTAAGATGAGAGAAATCCTAAAAATGTAT
Organism: Pinus albicaulis; assembly: GCA_034641835.2. NCBI lineage: Eukaryota > Viridiplantae > Streptophyta > Pinopsida > Pinales > Pinaceae > Pinus > Pinus albicaulis. Next base: position 78,912 of record JAXQQM020080229.1, on the reverse strand, counting down.
GATAATTCAAAGTAAAAGTAGGGTGAAATCATACCTTAATTCCAACCCAACACCCTTTGACTTACCTTTTTCACAAACTTGATGTTCATTTCATTTCAAAATAACCCTGCAAATCCATCTGACCATGCTATATTTGCCCTATGATCCACCCTGATTTATTGTTGAAACTTTCCATGACTTTATTGACTCCACAACCCAATAACTTGAAGATTTCCTCACTCCATCTATTCTACCTGATCATCTTACCCAACCAAAATAAAAAAACAAACCCTACACTTAACAACTAACCTAAAATAAAACCCTAAAAGAAAACAAGTTCACATCCTTTGCACAAAATAAAGAGAGCCCTCTCTGAGTCTAGGAAGGCTAGGTCCTAGGACTCCAAAGACTAGACTTATGTTACCCTGTGCATTTTATCTCACCAATCTAACAAATCACAAGAACCTAACATAATGGCGATCACGGGGGGACATTCTGAGTAAGTAACAATCTTATACATATTTAGAGAATTAAGAAACCCCAATCACACAGTATCTATTGATTTATCACCAACTCACTACCTAACATAAATGACAATCAAGGTAAGTGATTTCTAAGTTAGTGATAATATAAGTACTTCTTATAACTTCATAAACCCTTATCAAATCATAGAGAAACTCAAACTGTTAGCCAAAGAGTAGAATCTGACTGTTTCACCATCCTAGAAAAATGATGACTCAACTGTAGGACACGCATAGAAACCTTAGGGCTACATAAAGGAACTCAGAAAAACCCAAAACATCCCTAGATTTGGTTTTTTTCAGTTATTGGTGGTGGACCATAGACACATATCCTTAAAATAGCAAAAAACATCCACCTAGCGACTCCACAAGCCTCCAGTAGGCCTTCTAACTTTACTAGCATTCATAGACTTCCTTAGGATTGTGTCAAATTAGCCTTGAGAAGTTTAGAGGCCTAGTCACACACTGTGTGAATTTAGAAAACACTAAGAGAGGTCAGCCTTCTGAAAACAATCATAAACTTTCAGCCTCTCTATACCTTGTGTTTGAAATCTGGCTTCACAAAGGATTAGTACCAAATCTCACCCAGACCCAAATCCTCCCACCATAGTTGATGACCCAGAAAATATTTTTTGGAAAACATCTAAAACTAGAAAATCAACTACTGTTAGGACCATTCATAGAGCAAGCTCTATCCCTTAACATCTTATAGCTTTTCAAGATCCCTAGTTTGACTTACATCATACAAGAAAAATTTTCAGAACCAAATCACAGAGTGGGATTGACCAGACTGACCTTGAGCCCTTAGATTTGCAGCAAAGTTCTAGCAGAGAAGCCTCTCCTTCCACTCCTTCCGACTTACAACTTCTCCATCACTTTGGCTCTTTTTATCCCAAGTCTGCTCAAAATCAATTTTCCAGTCCAAGTACCTCTACCACCCCCATCCACACATCCACTCTTCAAAAGACTCCACTTCATCCTCAACCTCCTTTCACAAACCGTCCCTTTTTAAATCCTCCTTCAATCTCATTCACTCCCATCATGGTAGCATGGTATGCCCCCCTGGCACTACCACAACCTTTGATACCTTTTCCAAATGACTACCAATCCAAAATCTCTCACTTTACCAGAGCTGAATCTACTACTACCCAACAACTTGTAGATAGGATAAATAATGCTTTTGATTACATGGAACTAGAGGAAGAAACCATAAAAATGAGGATGTTTGCACAAAGCTTAGGCAGAGAAGCCAAAAAATGGTTCAAAATCTTGCCTCCTAACAGCATACATGATCTCCCTTCTCTTTACTAGACATTTATAAACAAGTGTGAAATCAAGAAAAACACTCTCCAAATCCTCTCAGAATATAACAACCTTAAGAGAAATACCGGGGAAAGTGTCCAAAACTATTGTACCAGGTTCAATAGTGTTTACAATACCCTTCCACTAGACACGAAACCCCCACAAGGCTTAGCTTTAGAAAAATTTCCAGAAGGTTTAGATCCAGACATGTCCTATCAATTAAGAGAGAGAGATCCCCTAACTTTAGAAGACATGCAAAAGGGAGCTATAAGTGTAGAGGCCAACCTGATTGAAAAAAGGGCTAGCATGAGATCAGAAAAGAGAGTCACCTACAAAGATGAAACCATGGCCTCAGCCTCCTCATCTAATGCTAAGATTGATAATTTAGTGAGGGTAATGGAAAGAATGATGGAAAGGATAAATTTGAGTGAAAGAAAACCTCCTAGGGAAAACCAATCAAATCTCCAAAACAAAAATAGGAATCTAAACTTCAGAAGAGACCCTCCCCAAAACAGACCGAGAGACAATGACCAACAAATCAAGCCCCCTTTCCAAGACAAGTATTTAGATGAAGAGGGAAGAGAGTCTGAAAAACCTGAAGAAAACCATGTTAAATTTATAGGTTTTGATAATGAGGGAGATGTTTTTCTCACTGAAGAAGAACAAGGTTTCTTTTCCTCAGATCAAACTGAAACAAGCTATGAATATTCTGAAGATTACCAATTAGGATTTGAAAATGCCATAATGGAAGTCCATAGGCAATATGACCTTAGGAGAAAAAAGAACCAAGAAAACTCTAAAAAGAACAAAGTAGGCAATGTTGTTAGGAAGATACTTGAAAATACTCCTAAGAGGACAACAGAAAATACCAACACCATGGCTAAGAAAACTGACCCAAACATAAACAAAACTAGCCAACCAAGTGGTGACACAAGCTGCCCTAGTGCCTCTACTAGTGGCCCTGAGAAAACTCTTTTGTCCAAAGTTCCAAGTCAAAATCACCAAACTAAACTTGTAGAAAAAATTATGATTGATAAAACTGATGTAAATATTCCCAAAACACAAGTGCCTTTTAGTTTTGAGGGAGAGATTGCTAAAATCAAGATAACCATGCCTCTCACTCAACTGATAACCCAAGATATGTATAGGTCCCAAGTTCTGAAAGTGTTGAACATGGGAAATGATACTGATACTTTAAACTTGATAGATGACAAACCAGAGTTGTTTTTTGGACCTGAAGTAGAAGGAAAATACCAAGAAGGAGCCATTCCCCCTTTCTATGATAGCCTAAACATACATGACAAAATCTTACATAATTCCATGCTAGACTCTAGTGCCTCTTGTAACCTCAAGCCAAAGGTAGTGATGGATAGATTAGGCCTAGAAATAACCAAACCTTACGAAGACTTGTATTCTTTCAATTCAAGAAGAGTCAATTGTTTGGGTCTAATCAAGGATTTGTGTGTCAATCTGGCACAAATTCCCACTAAGGGCCTAGCCATGGACATAGTAGTAGCTGAAATCCCCCCCAAGCATGGCATGCTTTTATCCAAATCATGGGGAGCTAAGCTTCAGGGTAACCTCCAACTTGACATGTTATATGCTACCATACATGTTTTTAATCAAACAAGGAGATTGTACTGAGAATCACACATGAATTTTATGGTTAGCAGCCAAGAAAGACCAAACAACACACCTCTTTATTCCATCCATTCAGATCTTGACTCATTCATTTTATATAATGAATAAGACATTGATGAAAAGTTAAATTATAAAGTTGAGATAGATTTGGACATACCTCAACAGTCAAACCAGGCACTACATAAAGAACTCAAAAGCCTAAACTCTGGCAGCCCGGAACAACAACATGATGGCGAAGCTAAAATTATTTTTCTGCAAACTGAAAATAAAATTTCAAAACCAAAAACAAGCTTAGAATCTGAACAATGTCGCTCAAATGAGTCACAAACATAAAAAGCAGAACCATTTCCTTTTGCCAATGTAAAAATGCTAGAATAATTTCATACAACAGAGCTTTCTAGGAACCTGGATCAAGAGAAACTCAAGGTCTTACAATACAAAAACAACTCATCACCAAAGGGTTTTGTCACTTCAGAAGATTTGTTGAATTCCAAAAATGTTTTTAAAGAGCCTAAAGTAGTATCGACCGAGACTGATATAGAGGAATACAACGTAGGTAGCCTAGAAAAACCCAAAACGATTAAGTTATCCAAAACTCTGTCACCTTACATAAAACATAAATACACAAGGTTGTGCAAAGAGTTTTAGGATGCTTTTGTACATGGTGATGAAAGCTTAAAGCCTTGTGACACAAACATTATTCAAAGAAGGTTTCCTTTTAAGAGAGACTAGGAACATTTTGAGAAAATTGTGCCAGTAAGAAAGAAAGAAAAGGGAAATAGGCTATTGCATGTCTTCAATTATCATCCAACTATTGTAGCATAAGCATATTAATAACCAAGTCTTCAAGACCTTTGTAGCAACATCATATTCTTTCCAAGAAGAATGATCATACCAGAACCACTTCATCAATAATCAATATGTATCAACCAATCATCCCTATGATCTCTTATCACCAAGGTCTTCATGTTTTAGATTTGTTCCATTTTCATAATCACAATGTAACATGTGAAGGATTCAATTACAATAGACATCATCAATGACAGAAGTGATCAACAACAAGATCTGCATGTTCTTTCCTCATATCCGAGTCATTAGTATTGCATCAAATCCACATGTGAAAAATAGAGATAATATTATGAAAAATGTGATCAAGGCTCATCCATAATCTCATCATAAGAAATCCATGTATTATGACAACATCATTCGAACTACCACATGAGCATCACAAGTATTAAAGAATAAGAAAACATAATGCCAACAATGCATCATTAGCAGTAAGAAAAATTCTCCCCCTAAATCTATGCTACCTCTTCATAGTCAAGACTGATCATGTCATCTCATACATCAAATAATCTTCATAAATAATAACTTAGTATCATATCAGCAGATTGTAACCATCAACATTAGATTAAATTGTAAATGACAGTAGCATATCAAAATCTTTTCTTAAGTTTGTATCACTGTTTTTATATCAGAGAAAAAAATAAACATCTGTCTCCAAAGGAACTCGCATATATACGTGTGTTTAGTTCATGAAACTTGCGTACAGGAAGTGAAATACTAAAATTTTACAGCTTCAACTCCCCCTAAACATGGACAACCTATACCCATCTTTTGATGTCACATCATATGCATTGTCAGAAAAATAAACAACCACAATTGAAAAACCATCCTTTAAACATTGCAGTTACTGATAACATTATTCTCTCAAGAATGATGGACTACAATGGTCATTTTCTTCATTTAGTCTGAGTTTTAATCCTCCTCATATTTGCAAGAGGTCATATCTTTAAACACATATAATTTATCAACGTTTTTGTATCCCCTTGCTATGACCTCTCCCGTTTCTTTGTACATGACCTTGCATTTGGTTGATGTGAACACAATTATATTTCCTTTATCTGCCATTTGACCTACAATTAATATGTTTTGTTTTAGGCCCCTAACTAATAAGGTATCAACTTCCCTTCTATTTTTGTTAATTATGGCTCTACCTTTTCCCAAAACTTTTGTTGGAGCATCATTTGAAAGAATAACATTACCATCTTGATTTTTCTTGAGAGACTCTATCTTACACATATCACCTGTCATGTGATGAGAAGATCTGCTGTCAATGTACCATTCATTCTTATTTTTTATTACACAGAGAGCAAGGCCACATCTTATATCTTCTTATTTCTGCTTGTTAACATGAATGTTGGTGGATCCAACTCTATTTTGTCTTACGATATCATTTTTTTTTCTTCCATGTTGTCTTTGATGACTCATTGATCTGTTCCTGCATTCCTTTTCTACATGCCCAAACTTGTTACAAGCATAACACCTTATGTGAGTAGAAAAGGGAGCAGAGGAATCGTAATAAGTTTTCCTCATGTTCCTTCTATTGCAATCAATAGCTTTATGTCCAAATTTTTTGTATGAAATACAATAAACCTTAAAGTAACCTAAGTACCTCGGAGTTGTTGATCTTTTTGTGTAGTGTCTATTTTTCTGCGATTGAAACAATCTACTTCTATAATTTGCTGAAAAATGTCCATAATTAATACATACAAAAAATTCAACATTACTTATCAAAGAAGGGAATCGATTGATACTTCTATAATTAGGAGCTTATGACTTCCTTTGAGAATTCATGATTGTCGGTTGACCTTTTTTTTCTTTAAACAATTCCTGTTTTGCATTAATATTATTTGAATCTTTAGCACTATCTTGTGAACTAGATCTCCTTTAACAGTTTCATGAAAACCAAAACCAAATTTAATAGAAGGATACCTTTGACTACTAATAATATTATCTAGAATATTAGTACTATATTAAAACCTCAAGTTTTTATCCTTTCTTCTAATTTACCTTTTAAAATTTTTAACTCAACCTGTAATATTTGGCACTGCTTATTCATACTTTCTTCGACCCTTCTTCCTTATTCTATTTGCTCATTAAATTTTAGAATCTCCTCTTTCAGCCCATTTTATTGTTCTTCAAATTTTTGTAGAAGTTCTTCATTCTTCTTATTTTATTTTTCCAGATCTTCTTTAAGAGAGATGATTTCTGCCTCAAGTCCTTCACTGTGATTGGTTACTTCATCCTGTAGCTTTTGACACTGGTTTATTTGTTCTTTGTTCAATTTATCAATTGAGTTTCTTTCTTGTAACTGATTATTCAATCTAGTAATCACATTTTTGTACATACATTCTCTTTCATTAAATAGAATCTGTTGATCTTAAACTTCATTTTTGAGTTTAGAAATTTCTGCTTCTAAATCCATAACATTCCTTTCACTTTCATATTCACTATCTTCAACATTTCATGAACAAGGAAGTGAATCATAAGAACAATAATCAGTACCTATTTTATCTTCTTTATTTTCTGTTGCACACGTTTTCTGAGATATCTTATTCCTTTGAGTAGCCTTCTTCTTTTGCTTCCTTCCCATTGAGATGAATCTCCTTCGAGCGATCAAGCTTCTATAGAAGGACTTTCTCTGATACCAATTTTTGGGAAAAATACTGAGAGGGGGGGGTGTGAATCAACATTTTTCAAGGATCACAATCTTTTAATTTCATTACTAATTTCTATACGCGACCCTAGTTATTCCAACTAGCATATGCACACATCTGTATTAAAAGAAACATGCATATACCCAAATAAATTAATGTTCAGATAAATATTCAGAAACTTTACTTAGCCCAGATCATCAGTTATGCATCAAACATTTAAGCAGTAAACATGTGCAGTAATAACAAAATAAATCATCACACAAAGGAATCACACATGAAAACCAAGATTTAAGGTGGAAACCGAGTCAGGAGAAAACCACCACTACTGTCATATTTGTCTTCAATATTTATTATATAGAAAAATACTTACAATGTTGTACTGATGCAGACTCATATGAACACACAGGCATCCACCTGCAAAAGGCTGCAACCTTTTCTCGTTATTCAGCTGCTACTAGAAGGGGGCTCCCACCCCCTGATCTTGTTTACCAGCCACTAATGGAAGGGAGCTTCAACCCCCTGAAATGATGACCATATTATACTGGAAGGAAGCTTTGACTTCCACACTGAAGGCTTCAACACTCAGCACCATTGTAGACCATGTTTCATAAATTTTCACATTGGATCCACCGGCTTCAATATATCACAAATTGTAGGCATATTTTCATCATATTATCCATGCTAAACCTTTAACATCAGATAAGCCAAATATCAAGACAAAACCTAATTATTGTACCCAAAATACTCATCCATTTCCTGAAAACAACCACTGAACCAAACAATCACCAATCACTCGAATACTAAACCAACCATTGAAGAAAACAATCACTTAACCAATTACCAACTCAATTCATACAGAACAATAAGATCATTGTAACCAAAATATCAAAACTAAACCCATATTACTACATCAACACACTGATTCAATTGCAACCTTGATCATTCATAAAATAAAATGTATATGCTACTTCACTTAAGGTAACCCGCATGTATACACACCATTTTGTAGAGAAACCTGCGTGCAGATCTCAATATACTAATTTCTTAAAACTGTTACTCTGAATCAGTCACAGAATTGGAAAAATACATTCTAAAATATTTTGATAGCTTACCGATCTCTAAACCCTCATACATCTACCATCATCAAGTATCCATTCAACAACTCAATTTCAAATTCAAATTTTTTGACCAAAACCCAGATCAACATGAAGAAATCATTGACATACAACAAAATATTGCAACACTGATCTGACTGATCAGTCATTTATGAGAAGAAACCCTTCCTTTATACATGTGACATCAACAGTCAACCAATCACTGATATTTATACACAATCAATTAGTAGCATAATCAATACTCAAAGAACCCAGATGTATATGAAGACATCATTGAAAGACAACAAAAAAACATAGCAAAACTCATCAGGCATTTCCTTTAGCATTCTTCAACAAAACCCTAGCTTGCGTACGCGGCTTCCATAATACCACTCCGCGACTGGACGCACTTCTTACGAAACCAACCTACATATAGATATCAGTATTTTATTGAATATATATGCATTTTTGATAAGCCAAACCTGCATGAAGATGCGACTTCACCATAACGAACCTACATATAGATCTGTAAATATTACAGGACTTTGAAACACTTGAGAACTACAGATTAGCTGAAATCATACCCCTTACTTCAGCAATCATGCACTAGACCACATATCTAAAAATCTCATAAACAGATCATGCAAATACATAGTCATTTCATGTCTAGATAGCCTGATCCATTATTTTATTTATGAGTGCATCATAATATCATATCTAACTATTGTTTATAGCCCATTCCATGCATATATACTTCAGAGTGAAGTATTCTTTCAATACCCATGCACATGCATGCCCTTGCACTATGATTTTCCCCTCTTATATATTTTGAGCCTTAGCCAATACCATGAGCCAAATACCACACAAGTGCTAGTGGTATTCTTGGACGAGATCAAATAGTCGTTACTGCGCTCAATATTGTGGGCTAATGCCATGGTAAATACCCTTGGTATCGTTAAAATTAGTGTGCCAACACATACATGACTTTGCTTCTTTGTAACCGCATGTATATGTGATGTTTCTTCACCAAAAATGTGTATACATTAATTCTAGATGTATACTTGGGTTCCCTTCATCAAATCTGCAGGTATACGCGGGTTCCCTTCATCAAACCTACTTATACATTTTGAAACTTTACCTACATTATTCCTCTGTCACTGACTGGAATTCCTTTCTCTATCACATATGAACTGACCTGTAGATACAAAAAATTTTACATCTTCAACAAATAGGTTTCTATGAAAAAGCAACTCATCGAGTAGGTTGCCATCAAGGACAACATATTACATCATAATGCCAACACAAGTGATGCCCACTATAATGATTTCCTCACCATTTACATTGGAATATGTATCTCATGACTTTGGTCCTATTTTATTTGCATGGAAAATCAACCACGAGATATTACAACCCCCCCCCCCCCCCCCCCTTGGGGGAACATCATCCTCAGTGTTCAATGACACTTACAACCAGCAAAACATGTTGTCCATGGAGCTTTATAACATAACTCGATGTAAAATTTACATCATACTAAACTTCTAAAACCATGAACACCATACTATTTATTAGAGATTTATAACACAAATCATTGCAATATTTACAACATACTTCTTATTGGAGCTTTATAACACAACTCATTGTAGTATTTACAATATACCTATGCATACATAAACATAAAACAAAACACATGTACCAAAACATTCTCAACCAAAAAATATGGAAGGATGCATAGACCACATCTGATCAACCATATCCCATGTAGCTTCATCGACCCCAAACTGCTTCCATTGCACTTTACCTTGCTCTATTGCTTAGTTCTAGAACATGAGCTATTTCTGTTGCAAAATGCACTGTGACTATGGCTAGAAATCTCCCTCTAGTTCCACCTGAAATATATATAAATCACTCCCATGATCAACATCTTGGACATATCTCTTAAGCAATGAAACTTGGAAAACATCATGGAATTTTACCATTGACGACAGTGCAAGTCTGTAGACCACTAGTCCAATCTCTCAAGGATCTCAAAAGGCCCACAATACTGAGGTTCCAACTTGATAAATGATCTAATATTCGAGGATATTTTCTTGGGATTTGTTATTAAATTGTTATTCTGCAGAAAAGAAAAAAAGAAAAAAGAAAAAAAAACTGTTGACAACGGGAGTGTCAACACAAAAAATGATGAGTTTAAAAATCAGTTTTTTCCTGCAAAAGTAGTAAATTTGGGAGTGGTTTATGCATAGCCAGAAAAAAAATTTCCTAATTATGAAGGAGATTTTTGTCTAAAACGGACCCATTAAAAAAAACCTCTCTCGATTTTCTAAGAGGTATTACGGTTTGAAATATTTGAAGGTATATTTCAAGGCTATTTTTAAGGATTTTTAAATCATGTTTTAGTAACTTTTTTCAAAATCAATTTCCAAAAATTTGAGGAAAATTTTACAGATCAAAAGACATTTTTGTCCCTAACAAACCCATTCAAAAAAACCTCTCTTAGTTTTCTAACATATATTACGGTTTTGGAGTTTCGAATGGATCACTAGACCCTATTTTTGAGGAATTTGTGATAGAAAATCTCATGGACAATTGGTGACTACGATGCCACCTCATCAAATTCAACTTGTTTTTCCTTATCTCCATCAATGACTCCAACAACAAAATTATATTTATATGCAGATAGGTTTGGAAAGTTTTACATGCATGAACTTGAAGATATTTAAGTCGCATTAGGGGAATTTTGAGGTCTAAAATGGGCCTCTTAAGAAAAATGTATGACCAAAATAAATTTTATGAGAACCAATAGGATTCAAGATGATGATGTTAACCATGGGTGATGATTCACCATTTTTAGAGTAAAAAAGTAAAAATATTAAAAAATAATAAAATAATAAAACTACTTTTTCAACTCGTATTTTCAACTTATCTCCCTAATGGTTTACTCAAATTTCAAGTAGAAGTACTTGTTGGATGCAATCACGTTTTTTCATGTATTTCTCATTTTTCGTATAGCAGGATCCATAAAAAGTATGCAACATGGATTCAAGATGTTGATGTTAACCATGGGGGATGATTCACCATTTTTTAGAGTAAAAAATTAAAAAGATTAAAAAAGAATAAAATAATAAAACTACTTTTTCAACTCGTATTTTCAACTTATCTCCCTAATGGTTTACTTAAATTTCGAGCAGAAGTACTTGTTGGATGTAATCAAATTTTTTCATGTATTTCTCATTTTTCGTATAGCAGGTTCCATGAAAAGTATGTAACATGGGTACTCCTTGGATGAGGAATTAAACTTTGCATCATGTTTTGCATGTATTTCTCATTTTTTGTGTAACAAATTCCATAAAAGGTATGCAACATGGGTACTCCTTGGATGGGAAATTAAATTTTTCATCCAATGAGTATTCCTGCTTGAAATTTGAGTAAAAAACTTAGGGAGATAAGTTCAAAATACGAGTTGAAAAAGTAGTTTTTTCTTTTTTCTCTCTAAAATTTGATGATGTAATCAAATCTTATTTTATTATTTCCACTATTATTTTATAATTTCCTTAGGAGGACCATTTTAGACCTCAAAATTACCCTAATTGATATTTCAGGTTATTGTAATTAATATGGAGACTATTATTTTGCAAACATTTTATGTAAGTTCTATAAAATATTTTCTGAAGAATGAAGACGGGTTGGATTTTTACTAAAATTTTTTTGCATTCTGGCATATTTGAGCAGTCTTAAATATATTACAATTTTTTATGGGAAATTATAAGAATACATGTGTTGTGATTCCCTATTAGTTTTTTCTCTGTTATAAAAATTCACTTTCATGACTGAAGATATTAGTATCCAAGATCAAAATTCATTGTTGCTCCTTTCGTGTATTTATCAGCCATTAGTATTTGTTTTTCATACTCTATCACATTTTAGTCCTTTTCTTCCAATTTCTCAAATAGTCAAAGGATTTACTGCTACCATGATTTTTATAGCTTTCTCATTAGATCTGTAGCATTTTATAGACTGTACTCCATGCTGCAATGGTATGTTTTATAGACATCCCAACAAATTTCATCCTATGAAATAAATTTGGCCGTAGATCTTAAAAGCGAAGCCTTCTACTATAGTGACCTTTGAGTAGTTGTGTTTTAGGGAGAGATCCTTCTCCACATTGAAGGGTCAACTTTCAACCTAAAAGAGGTTCAAGGTTACCTTCGGGATTTTCCTGCAACTGGGATTTTCCCATAACTTGTTTTTTCCCTAAGTGATAACATCTTGGCACCGTTGCCAAGGAGGAAAAAATTCATGTCAAATCATCTTTGGGAGGAACGAAAATGATCAGACCTATTTTCTGATGGTGAAAAAATACTAGACACAAAGATATTGTGTACCATTCACCTGGCAACTCTAATCTCAACGAGATCCAGAAACTGAAGCATCATTGGTTACTCCATACATCAAATATGGATTCCATGGAGGTCTATAGATCTACTAGGCATGATCCTGTGGATCATTTTCATATTCCTGGTTTTCCGAATCGCATTCCTCACATAGATTGACAGAATTTTCTACCAAAAGTTTAAGGATAAAGAAAGGGGCATTGTTGGTTTACATTTGGACAAATTTCATATTCATATTCATAAGTTAGCAGTTTACTTACTTGAAGAGTGCCTCATGAATATTTTTATGGCTAAAGTAGAAGAAGACGTGAGATCATGGTGTGAAAGACTATAGTCTAGTATTGTGTATTTTCTAAAGGATTCCCACACAACATTCTTTGATCATTATAACAAAAATTACCCTCCCTTATTTTTGTTTGAAGATTGTTGTGAAAAATATGAACATTTCATTCAGTATCTAGAAGATGTGCATGGTAATGAAGAGTTAATAGATGAGGAAATCTTTGAAACTCTATGTGAATATTTATCCCAAAAACAAATGGCACTTTCCTCCTTCGATGAAAGATAATTAGATCGATATCTTAAATATGAAAATTATAATTCTTCCCTTGAATTTGATGAAAATGTTCATATTTTAAAATACCAAGACATGAATGAAAATTTCCAATTGAACTATTCTTTATATCATTCATTTTCTGAATGTATGTTGCAAGAAGAAACTTGTGAAAAATAGAGTTCTGAAATTGCATGCTTGGAAATTCTAGACAATGAGCTAGTTCACGACAGTTATGAATTGGAGTTTAAGGGAAACCATGAAGAAGAAAATGTTGTCCTAGATTCCTTTGGAAAGAAAGATGTCATTCAGGAATTTGCATCTTTTGAAGTAACATAGTAAAAAAATTTGATAGTCAAAAGGATATTCCTATTATGAAAAATGTGGATGTTGCATTTGAATATTTTCAATAATGTGCTCTCTAATGTGAATGAAATTTTATTAAGGATCATCCAAATGAAATAATTCTTGACATAGAACAAAAGACAGTGAAAGATGAAGGATATTTTTGTCTTTTTATTGATCGTCAAGGAGTAGGTTTTCATGTTTTACAAGACCCTGTGGATATTATGCTGGAACCAGAAGTGATGGTAGAGTTTTTTTTGTTCATCAACATAGGGATTGGATTCAGATTTCAGTTGAAGTTTCCACTTCTTAAATTTTTATTTCTTCTTAAATAAAATGTGAGCAGAAATCAATTAAGTAACCATTTAATTACATGGTTGCATTGGAGTTTTGAGATCACTTGATTCAACAGTTGTCTCAACACTCAGAGTAGGTAGGTTTGAATAATAAGATTTTTGGGAAATTATATCTTTAAGTTTCTAGATAAGGATGAAACAAGATGTTCATAAAACACATGAAAGTAGCTGGAGCATTAGTAATACCAAAAGGAACCAAGATGAACTCGTAATTCCCATAGTTGCTACTAAATGAAGTCTTGTAGATATATTATTCATCAATAAGCACCCAGTGATATCCTAATATTTTATTAATCTTTGAAATTTTTTTTTATCCATTCAACTGATCAAGCAAGTCATCAATCTGTGGTAATGGATACCCATTCTTAATTGTCACCTTGTTCAACTGCTTGTAATCAATGCACAATTTGAGAGGCATCCTTGTTCTTTATGAACAACAATGGTGTACCATATGGAGATAAACTTAGCCTTATGTATCCCTTATAGATCATTTCCTTAATATGTAACTTCAGTTCCACCAACTCTGAAATAATCATCCTGTAAGGTGCCTTTGATGTTGGTGTTGCTACTAGAATGAACTCAATTTAGAAATCCACTTCAATGTGAGGTAGTAAGTCTGGAATCTCTGCAGGAAACACATCTTGAAATTGCTGCAAAACATGATACTTCTTCAAGACTTCATCATCCTAAACATCCTTCCATTTATCATTGTAAATATGCATGCAAACGATACACACCCTTTTCTACAACTGTGCTTGGCCTACATATCTATAAGCATCCTCACCTATGTAGGATTACTTCTTCCCCCGTAAGATTATCCTTTATCCATCATCATCCAAGAAATCAATTGCCTTATCATAAAAATTTGCCTTGGTCATGTGAGTAAACAACCAATCCATTCCCAAAATAATATATATGATCCTAAAGGAGGCAGATTTAAATGTGTTGATGTAGGCATACCATTTAGCTCAAATGTAGAAGATATCAGCCAATGATGAAATATTCTCTTCGTCTCTGTAGCCAACTACACCAACCAAGATTTTGCATGAAATTGTTTATTCAAGCAATACTTATCCACCAAGTCAGGATTGATATAACCATAATTAGATCTAGGATCAATCAAAATAGAAAAAACTTGATCATGAAGCTTATCTTCCATATCGATAATAGATGCCTGATGATCAACCTGCCTGTCATCCACTGATACATAAATCCGAGGAATACTATGACCAACATCTCCAACTGTCTGTACCTCATAAGCACTGTAAATGTGAGGCCTCCCATCCTGGTGCTATGGAAAATCTCTCCTGTGATGCTCTCCACCACAAGTCTAACACCTCAAAGGCCGCCTACTATAGCCCTATTCCTAATACTTTGGCTGAGACCCATGTCCTCTGTCAACTGCATTGATATTCTTGTATGACACTACATTCTATTTATCACCTACATGTTGAAGTATTCCTCACTTCTTAGCCCACTTTCCTTTATTATTATCATTCCCTTTCCATTCCTACTTAGACTCATATTTTCACTTTGACTGCTCATAGCAATGCTTTAGCTTTTGTATGGATTCCTCTAATGATCTAGGCTCATAAAACTTAATCCTTTCTTTGAATGCTATTAGCAACCCACTGATGAACCTTTGAATCTTTTCTTTCTCCTCCTTGAGGTAAGGCACATACCTCAAAAACTCCAAGAATCTGCTAATATAGTCATCATCGGTCATAGAACCCATATTTGGCTCATAGAATTCCTTAGCCCTAACATCATAGTATCTTTCGATCAGGTACTTCTTCTTGAATATTGTCTGGAAATCATCCCAAACCAACTTCTCTTCTCTAATGCCTCTAACGTTCTTCAGATCTTCTCACCAGATGTCTGATTTTCCTTTAATATTGAACGTATCTATTTTGGCTTTCATGTTCTTCGAATACTCATGTAATCTGAAGAACTTCTTCATCCCAAGCAACCATGATTTTGCATCTTATGACGTATTCATGTTTCCATCAAATGTAGGAGGCTTAGCTTTCTTAAAATCCTTTGGAAAATTTTGCTTCTCACTCTTCCTATAAGGATGATGGGGGTGATGGTGATGATGCCTCTTAGAATCATAACTAGAATAGAGCCTATAAGAACTATCCCTCCTATCAGATGTATCCAATGATCCACCACCTCTGACTGTTTATTCTATATCCAACCTGTATCCTTATCAAGACCTACTAACATATGCCACATTATTCCTTTCCTCTTGTCCATGAATGATCCTGACCCATCCATGAATCTGCAAATATGAAAGAATGAAGAATGATTGCATTGAATTATGCTTGCTTTTCCTATGCTCTAGCAAGCATTTCTTGTGCCTCATTCAACCTACTATTGTCTTCCTTACAACTTCTGATTTTTTCCTTCAAATTTATTAGTGTATTTGCTATATCAGGAGAATATGCTTCTCCTTGTTGCTCAACTGATCTATCCCATTCCATTGAATTATCATCAGATCTATAAGGGGAGTCATGTGAATTGTAGTCCACCATTATTCTCTTCACATTTGGCCTTCTCTTTCCTACAAACATGTCGTGTTAGAAAAACAAAACAGAAACATAATCAAAATCATACCTTAGTGTATCTCAGGGGAGGGTATCACATTTTCACAAGTCAATCCATATTAGCAGATATGATATCCTAATAATATCAACTCATATATAAGTAAGTTTGTGATATCCATATGAATAATTAGCTAATATGCATACATGATATACTCATAAAAAATGATATACGTGCATAAAAGTCACATTAACCCTAAGGTCCAGTGCTGAAACCTCGCTCTAATACCAATCTATAATGCCCCCCTCTACATTTACCCACTTTAACCAGCCTGCTAGGGTAAACATGAGATGAGTGTCACTATGAGATGACTCGACCTCCAAGTTCCAGTTATGGAAGTGGGGCCTACAAACTTAAACCTTTATGACATCCTTCAGGGACTACAAACCACTCAGGAGCCAAAAAGGAATCCTAGGTGATCAATCCATGAGCTGGAACTATTTCTTACTGACCTATCTCTATAAACACACCCTTAACACTGTGTCCACATGGATGGAAGGCTATAACCTGTTGGGTGTGGAGCCTGATTATCTTTTTTATTTTGTATCATAGTGTTGGACCCATGTACCTTAATGGGGTGGCAACGCCACCCATAATTAAACACTGCCTTGGGGGTCCAGGGGGGGCGACTGTGACTTTATGGAGTCTCCCCCTAGTGGGGGGTTTCAGGGATAGTGCCCCCGAAGCTAAAAAAATATGTAAAATTTCCTTGTAAAAGTATATTAATTTCAAGTCAATCTGGGTCGTTCATTAAGCAGATGATCTGATGATAGAAGTTATGTTTAGTTTAGGTGTTTTTTCCCTAGAAGGAAACCCCTCTTTTGTATGAGGGTATTGTATTGCGGCTGTGTATTTTATGTGTATTCTCAGAGGGATAAAAAAATAGGGAGACTGTGAGAGAGAAAAGAGGATAGCACAACAGATCTACTGTAGGTTGTGTCTCTTCACTTTGCTGGATAATAGAAAGGAAGGACTAGCTATTTGGGGTGGATGTAGCCCAAACTGGGTGAACCATGTATATCTGTGCCTCTCAATTTTTTTGTGTTTCTTGTGTTTGTGTTTCCGCATATATTTTATTTTTTCCATTGCTTTGTAATATATAATTTTCTAACAACTAGTATCAGAGCCAAAGGTCTATTTGGCTGATAAAATTATAGGAAAGAAGGGTTCCTTGTTCCAGTGGGAGCAATGGCGGAAGATGGTAAGTTTAGGGTTGATAAATTTAATGGCCAAAACTTCCCACTATGGAAGATGCAAATGGAAGATTATCTTTATAAGAAATATCTGTACCTACCATTGAGCAGAAAAACAAAGAAGTTGACAACTATGATAGACGCAGAATGTGAGATTATCGATAGAAAGGCACTTGGAACAGTACGGTTGTGCCTCGCAGCATTGGTAGCATTCAATATTTCCAAGGAAACAACAATAGAGGGTTTGATTAAGGCATTGGCGAAACTATATGAAAAACCCTTGACCTCGAACAGGGTATTTCTTATGCAACATTTATTTAATATGAATATGTTGGAAGGAGGATTTGTTGCAGACCATTTAAATGATTTTAATACGGTTACCAGTCAGTTAAGTTCTATAGGGGTAAAATTTGATGATGAAGTTAGGGCTATGTTATTTCTGTGCTCATTTCCAGAAAGTTGGAATGGTTTAGTGATGGCCATTAGTAACTCTGTCTTTGGATCTAGTACTTTATTGTTTGATGATGTTGTTGGTGCTATCCTTAGCAAGGAAATGCGATGGAAAAGCTTCAGTGATACATTGGGTGATTCTTTGAGCGTATATTTTAGGGGAAGAAAAATGGAAAGAGGAAAGAGCTTAGGATATCGAAGTAAATCAAGGAAAGGCAGATCCATGCCCAGATAAGGGATAGTGTGCTGGAAATGTGGAAAATAAAGGACACCTAAAGAAATACTGTAGATCTTGGAAGGGAAAATAAGCAAACGAACAACAATAAAACAATAATGAAGAAAATGTGACAGGTGATGTGTTACAAGATGCTTTGATTCTTTCCTTCAAAAATGTTACTGATTCCTAGGTGGTAGATTCAGGGGCCTCTTTCCATGCCACACCTGATAAGAAATATTTTTTTATCAGCGGTTGTCATTGATGTCAACCCAAGCAGCACCAGGGGTTAACCCAATATTTCATGGGAATTTTGACCTAAAAAATTAATATATTTTGTGTCAATAATTCTTTTCAGGGTTTCTAATTGTTGAGATGTTTCCGTTGATATATGGCATGCCATGTAATTCTTCACGGCTTGAGATATATTCATGTTTGAAGTTTGCACCCCTAGTTAGTGGGCTAAAACCCCATGGGGTTGGGGCATGGGTCATTGAAAAGTCATAATTAATATTTTTTAAGCTCCTAAAATCCCTCCCACGTTCACTTGTTGAAGCCCCTCTCAACTTAAGGATTTATATAAATTGTGATCTTCATTTCCTCTTTAGGCAAGGGATTCGACCATCTGAAACAGGTCATCGTGGAATTTTCTCTCTAGATTTTTTTCTACCAAGGTTCAGAAGCTGAAATTTTTATTAGGTGAAGCCAAAATCCTGAGGAAGCTGCTGTAAAAATTTTAGATCAAGGTGCATAAAATTTTTGGAGATATGATCTGTGGAATTCAGGGTTTTTGCAGGCTTCTAAAATTCATCTCAAAGAAGTTACCTTGGTAAATTCGTCATAAATCTCTCTCTAAATATCGGATTTGAATTCTGTAAAATGTGACAGATATTGCACATTCTATGCTTTTCTCTCTATCAATTTCAAAGCCAAATGAAGAAACAGGGACACGTGGCATGCCATACAATTTTGCTTTACTAAAACAATCCATAATTAGGGAATTGTGAGAGATTGGGTATAAATCTCCCTTGAAGAATCCAAATTATGTCAGACCTCTGGCATTGGAAATAAAACTTAGAGGAATACGACAAGAGTGAAAATTGGATATTGAGGATGTCAAATAACATAGCTACACCAGATTCAATATCGAGCTCCTAGAAGACAAAGAAAAAGCTAGATGATGTGTTGTCAAGGGTTGCGAAGGACCAAAATTTCTAGGGAAGCAAAGCAAAGCAAGGTGCAGCAAAGGGTAGCATGAAAAGAGAATCAACCAAGGTGCATAACAAAAGAAAGAATTTCATCCTATGAAGTCTTCAAGTAGGCAACACTGCATACAATCATTGTAAAAGTATCATTGGACTAAGTCATTGTAAATACATTATTGTAAAAATTATACTAGTGTCTATCTGCCAAGGGTTGAAGAGGTAGTGTTGGGAGGTCTAGGATCATAATTAGGTGGTTGTGTCAAAGTTGGGGTTATGATCTATTATATATTCTTCTTCTACATCATTCTATATCATTGTAAAGTGGACCATTTTCCTTGGTACGAGAGTCCATTCTTATTTTATTCTTCTATAGGGTGGTAGGGTGGTGCTAGGGTGAGTTGTAGCTCATTGGGTGTTGGGGCATATGTTTAGTTGACTATTGAATAATCTCAGGCGTTGAAGCATCCATCCAGTGGGAGCTGGAGAAGAATGCTTTTCTAGATTCTAGGAGGTTGGAGCTTTATTTTCAATTGGAGTTGAATATTAAAGAATTATTAGAAAAGCATTAGGTGGTTTTTGTCCCGAAGTGGGTTTCCACCTTAAAAACTGTGTGCATTTGTGTTCCTCTTATTTGCTGCTATCATTGTACAAACACTGATAATAATTGAAGATTAACTAATGCTCTAATTGAAAGGAATATTGATTCACCCCCCCCCCCGCCCCCCCCTTGAGTATTTCCACCGATTCGTATCAGAGCTTGGTTCCTTCAATAGCAGTTTAACAGGTGGAAGGAGGTCATGGACCATACCAACAATGGTGTACCTCTATTCATTGAAAATAATTATGCACTCTGGAAAGGAAGAATGGAGGTCTATCTCTTGGTGCAAGGTTATGAAGTATGGGACATTGTTCAAAATGGATTTACATCAACTATAGATGAACAAGGTAAGAATAATTTGGTAAATGATGCAAAAGAAAAGAATATTATTATCAGTGGACTTATTGAATCTGCTTATCGTAAGGTGTTGGGTTGTAAAACTGCCAAAAATGTATGGAACAAGCTTGAGAATATATATGTAGATGACTCAAATGTTAAAGAAGCAAAGCTTCAAATCTATAAAGAAAAATTTGAGCAACTGAGAATGAAAGAAGAGTGCAACATTTCTGCGTACTTCCAATATGTTGATGACATAATCAATACTTTGGAAGGATTCGGAGAGCCAGTTGACGAGAAGACTATTATACGGAAGATTCTTAGAATGTTACCAGGGAGATTCATCCCAAAGGTATCGGTCTTATATTACAGTGTAAATCTGGACAAACTTAGCAAAGAGGAATTACATGGAGTTCTCATAGCATATGAAATGAGACTTGATGAGGGTACTTCACATCTAGAGAATGCGTTCTTTGCATATAAGAAAACCAATAAGGATAAACAAACATAAATTGAAAAGAGATCCACCTGCAAGTGTGAAGAAAAGGGAGATGATGAAGAAGGTTTTTCAGATGAAGAATATGCTTACTTCATGAGAAAACTAAAAATTGGTAAGGGATAATTCAAAGAAAAACTTCCATTGATATGTTTTAGCTGTAATGAGGTTGGGCATTTTGGAGAAAAATTTCCAAACATAAGTAATGGCAACTCGAAAGGAAATAAAGGCTTTAAGAAATTCAACAAGCAAGGATCCAAAAGGAACTTTCTCTCTAAAGAAGATAGCTCATCATCCGATGAAGAAAATGACAATGAGGAAGAACCCAATGAGAGAGTATTGTTTATGGCCAAACACAATAAACCCAACAACAATAAACAAGAGGTATCAAACAACAAAGAAGAAGGATGGACCATAGAACAATTTTATGAGGAAGCAATCAAGCTTATAAAAGATCTCAAGGCGGAGAAGATCCATTCCAAAACTCTTGAAGAACAAGTTCAAGGTCTCAAAATTGAAGTTGAAGAACAAAAATGCATTGAAGAGTCACTTCAAAACAAGTTGGAAGAAAGCAACCAAGAAAGGGAAGAATTAGAAGCCAAAGTAGTCTCGCTGTGTGAGGAAGTGAAGAAAGGAAAAACTATCCAAAACTATGCCAACAACTCAAGGGCATTGGAAGAACTCATCAACAATCAATGATCTTACAATGACAAAACTCGCATCAGTTACAAAGAAGAAGAAGCATGACCTTCTACAACAAAATACATTGAACCTATGAGATCTGACATGCATGTAGACTTCATTGGACAAGATTCTTAAGAACAGCCTCGGAAGACAATTCCTCGACGAAAATTTCCATCTAGGTACGAACATATTTTTTATGGCTATTGTTATTCATGTGGAAAATTTGGTCATAAATCTGTAGAATGTGGCACGTACCATAAGAATGAATACAATTCTAGGAGATCTGTCAAATATGAACCTCCCAGGGCTCAGTGAAGCATCATTGGATTTGAACATTTAAGAAATAATATTTAATGTTACAAATGTCAAAACTTTGGACACATAGCCAAAGACTACAGACTTGAAAATCCACCAGAAGAATCTTCGAAGCCACAGAATGAACGAACATGGAAGAAGAAGAAGAAGAATGATAATTGTGCTCTCTCTTTCAAGGCTCAAAAGAACAAAGATGTGTGGTATGTTGATAGAGGTTTCTCAACGCATATGACTCGAGATAGAAATAAATTTGTATCTCTGAAAGAGAAGAAGGACGGAACCATGTCCTTTGGAAATGATGGATCTTCAAATGTTATAGGATCAAGTACTATCACTCTCGTAAGCAAAGATGCTCTAGCCAAGAATGTTCTATTGGTTGAAAACATGAATCGTAATCTACTCCATGTTGGAAAAATGTGTGACCAAGGACACACAATACTATTCAACTCCATGAAATGTGAAATCAGGAAAGGCGTGTATGCTAAAATTGTGGCTACAACAAGTCGAGCTCCAATTGACATATATGTTCTGGATGAAGCAACTAAAGCACGTCTAATAGCTAAAGAGGATGATACAATAATTGGTAGCAATGATGACCAACTAAGTAAGAAGTTTGCTACAAAGGTGCAAAGTGATTTCGAGATGTCTTTACTTGGTGAGCTGACATACTTCTTAGGGCTTTAAATATCTCAGCAAGAGAAAGGAATATTTATATGTCAAGCGAAGTACATCAAGGAAATACTCAAGAAATTTAAAATGGAAGATTGCAAACCCATCCTTACTCCAACGGTAACAGGTTGAAAATTGAGCATAGACAACTCATCTAAGGATGTGGATCAAAGGTTGTACAGATCTATGATTAATAGTCTTCTATATGTAGCAGCCTCCCGACCAGATGTTATGCAAGAAGTTGGACAAGTAACAAGATTCCAAATAGCACCAAAATAATCACATATTAAATATTCATCAGCATCGGAATATCTTCGCCAGAAGCTTGGGATTCTCCCAAGTTCTCATTAGATTTTCCTTTTTTAGAATATAAATGGGGAGTGGAAGTAGATTTCAGGTCTGCAGGACAGTTGTGTGTCAGGGGGAGTGGAAGTGTGTACAGGTTTGCAGGATGGTTGTGTTTCAAAGGGATTTACCCTTTTCCATTTATTACAAAGGTGGAGAGAATGTTGTAGGAAGAGGTGTCATGATTTCAGGGGGAGTACTTGTGTTTCCATCAATGCCAAAGGGGGAGATTGTTGATCAACGATTGTCATTGATGTCAACCCAAGAAGCACCAGGGGCTAACCAAATATTGCATGGGAATTTTGACCTACAAAATTAATATATTTTGGGTCAATAATGTTTTTTATGGTTTCTAATTGTTAAGATGTTTCCGTTGATATATGGCACACTATGTAATTCTTCATGGTTTGAGATATATTCATGTTTTAAGTTTGTACCCCTAGTTGGTGGGCTAAAACCCCATGGGGTTGGGGCGTGGGTCATTGAAAAGTCATAATTAATATTTTTTAAGCTCTGAAAATCCCTCCCACGTTCACTTGTTGAAGCCCCTCTCAACTTAAGCATTTATATAAATTGTGATCTTCATTTCCTCCTTAGGCAAGGGATTCGGCCATTTGAAATAGGTCATCGTGGAATTTGCACTATAACGTTTTTTCTCAGAAGATTCAGAAGCTAAAAATGTTATGAGGCGAAGCTGAAATCCTAATGAAGCTACTGTAAAAGTTTTAGATCAAGGTGCACAATATTTTTGGAGATATGATTTGTGGAAATCAGGGTTTTTGCAAGCTCCTGAAATTCATCTCAAAGAAGTGACCTTGGTAAATTCGTCATAACTATCTCTCTGAGTATCAGATTTGAATTCCATAAAAAGTGGCAGATATTCCATAGTCTTTATTTTTCTCTCTATTAATTTCAGAGCCAAATGAAGAAACAATAACACGTGGTACGCCATACAATTTCGCTCTGCGAAAACAGTCCATAATTAGGGAATTGTGAGAGATTGGGTATAACTCTCTCTTGAAGAATCCAAATTGGGTTTGACCTGTGGAATTGGAAAGGAAACTTAGAGGACTACTACAAGACCAAAAATCAGATATTGAGGATCTGAAAGAACAGAGATACACCAAATTCAATATCAAGCTCCTAGAAGGCAAAGAAAAAGCTAGATCATGTGTTGTCAAGGGTTGCAAAGGACCAAAATTTCTAGGGAAACAATGCGAAGCAAGGTGCAGCAGAGGGTAGCATGAAAAGAGCATCAACCAAGCTGCATAACAGTAGCAAGAAGTTCATCATATCCAGTCTTCATGTGGGCAGCACTGCATACAATCATTGTAAATACATTATTGTAAAAGTTGTACTAGTGTCTATCTGCCAAGGGTTGAAGAGGCAGTGTTGGGAGGTCTAGGATCATCATTAGGTGGTTGTGTCAAAGTTAGGGTTATGTTCTAGTATATATTCTTCTTCTACATCATTCTATATAATTGTAAAGTGGACCATTTTCCCTAGTACGGGAGTCCATTATTATTTTATTCTTCTATAGAGTGGTAGGGTGGTGGTAGGGTGAGTTGTAGGTCATTGGGTGTTGGGGCCTCTGTTTAGATGACTATTGAAGAATCTCAGGCATTGGAGCATCCATCCAGTGGGAGCTGGAGAAGAATTCTTTTCTAGATTCTAAGAAGTTGGAGCTTTATTTTCAATTGGAGTTGAATATTAAAGACTTATTAGAAAAGAATTAGGTGATTTTTGTCCTAGAGTGGGTTTCCACCTTAAAAATTGTGTGCATTTGTGTTCCCCTTGTTTTCTACTATCATTGTAAAAACACTATTAATAATTTAAGATTAACTAATGCTCTAATTGAAAGGAACACTGATTCACCCCCCCCCCCCCCCCCCCCCTCTGAGTATTTCCAACAATTGGTATCTGAGCTTGGTTCCTTCAGTAGCAGTTTAACAGCTGGAAGGAGGTCATGGAGCATACTAAGAATGGTGTACCTCTATTCAATGAAAATAATTATGCACTCTAGAAAGAAAGAATAGAGTTCTATCCATTGGCGCAAGGTTACGATGTATGGGACACTGCTCAAAATGGATTTACATCAACTACAGATGAACAAGGTAAGAAGAATTTGGTAAATTATGCAAAAGCAAAGAATGTTATTATCATTGCACTTATTAAATATGCTTATCATAAGGTGTTGGGTTGTAAAACTATCAAAAATGTATGGGGAAAGCTTGAGAATATATATGTAGGTGACTCAAATGTCAAAGAAGCAAAGCTTTAAATCTATAGAGCAAAATTTGAGCAACTTAGAATGAAAGAAGATTGCAACATTGCTGCATGCTTCCAATACATTGATGAAATAACCAATACTTTGGAAGGATTGGGAGAGCCAGTTGATGAGAAGACTATTATACGGAAGATTCTTAGAATGTTACTAGGGAGATTGAACCCAAAGGTATCGGTCTTAGAATAAAGTGCAATTCTGGACAAACTTAGCAAAGAGGAATTACATGGAGGTCTCATAGCATATGAAATGAGACTTGATGAAGAAGAGGGTACTTTGCATCTACAAACTGCGTTTGTTGCATCTAAGAAAACCAATAAGGATAAAGAAACTTCAATTGAAAAGACATGCACCTGCAAGTGTGAAGAAAAGGGAAATGATCAAGAAGGTATTTCAGATGAAGAATATGCTTACTTCACGAGAAAACTAAAAATTAGTAAGGGACAATTTAAAGGTAAACTTCCATTGATATGTTTCATCTGTAATGAGGTTGGTCATTTTGCAGCAAAATGTCCAAACAGAAGTAATGGAAACTCAAAAGGAAAGAAACGCTTTAAGAAATTCAACAAGCAAGGATCGAAAAGGAACTTTCTCTCTAAAGAAGATAGCTTATCATCCGATGAAAACAATGATAGTGAAGAAGAATCCAATGAGAGAGTGTTGTTTATGGCCAAGCACAATAAATAAGAGGTATGAAACAAGGAAGAAGAAGGATGGACCATAGAAGAATTTTATGAGGAAGCAATCAAGCTTATAAAAGATCTCAAGGAGGAGAAGATATGTTCCAAAACTTTTGAAGAACATGTTCAAGGTCTCAAAATTGAAGTTGAAGAACACAAATGCATTGAAGAGTCACTTCAAAAGAAATTGGAAGAAAGAAACAAAGAAAGGGAATAATTAGAAGCTGAATTAGTCTCACTGCATGAGGAAGTGAAGAAAGGAAAAACTATCCAAAACTATGCCAACAACTCAAGGGCATTGGAAGAACTCATCAACAATCAACGATCTTACAACAACAAAACTAGCATTGGTTATAAAGAAGAAGAAGCAGGACCTTCTACAAAAAAATACAATGAACCTATGAGATCTGACATGCATGTAGACTTCATTGGACAAGATTCACAAGAACAGCCTTGGAAGACAATTCCTCGATGAAAATTTTCATCCAGGTACCAACATATTTTTTATGGCTACTGTTATTCATGTGGAAAATTTGGTCATAAAGTTGTAGAATGTCGCACGTACCCTAGGAACGAATACAATTCCAGGGGATATGTCAAATATGAACCTCTCGGGGCTCAGCGAAACATCAATAGATTTGAACATTTACAAATGTCGAAAATTTGGACACATAGCCAAAGACTACAGACTTGAAAATCCTCCAAAAGAATCTTCGAAGCCATAGAATGAACGAACATGGAAGAAGAAGAAGAAGAATGATAATTGTGCTCTCGCTTTGAAGGCTAAAAAGAACAAATATGTGTGGTATGTTGCCAAGCGGTTGCTCAACGCATATGACTAGAGATAGAAATAAATTTGTATCTCTGAAAGAGAAGAAGTATGGAAACGTGTCCTTTGGAAATGATATATCTTCAAATTTTATAGGATTAGGTACTATCACTCTCGGAAGCAAAGATGATCTAGCCAAGAATGTTCTATTGGTTGAAAACATGAGTTGCAATCTACTCAATGTTGGACAAATGTGTGGTCAAGGACACACAATACTATTCAACTCCCTGAAATGTGAAATCAATAAAGGCATGTATGGTGAACTTGTGGCTACAACAATTCGAGCTCCAAACGACATATATGTTTTGGATTAAGAAACTAAAGCATGTCTAATAGCTAAAGAGGATGATACAATAACTGGTAGCAATGATGATCAACTAAGTAAGAAGTTCGCTACAAAGGTGCAAAGTGATTTCGAGATGTCTTTACTTGGTGAGCTAACATACTTCTTAGGGCTTCAAATATCTTAGCAAGAGAAAGGAATATTTCTATGGCAAGCCAAGTACATCAAGGAAATGCTCAAGAAATTTAAATTGAAGATTTCAAACCCATCCTTACTCCAATGGTAACAGGTTGCAAATTGAGCATAGACGACTCATCTAAGGATGTGAATCAAAGGTTGTATAGATATATGATTAGTAGTATTCTATATGTAACAGCCTCCCGACCAGATGTTATCCAAGCAGTTGGACAAGTAGCAAGATTCCAAGCAGCACAAAAAGAATCACATATTAAATATTCACCAGCATTGGAATATCTTCGCCAGAAGCTTGGGATTCTCCCAAGTTCTCATTAGATTTTATTTTTTCAGAATATAAAAGGGGAGTGGAAGTAGATTATAGGTCCGCAGGACAGTTGTGTGTCAGGGGGAGTGGAATTGTGTACAAGTCCACGGGATGGTTTTGTTTTAGGGGGAGTAACCCTTTCCCATTGATGTCAAAGGGGGAGAGAATGTTGTAGGAAGAGGTGTCATGATCGCAGGAGTAGTACTTGTATTTCCATCAATGCCAAAGGGGGAGATTATTGATCAACAGTTGTCATTGATGTCAACCCAAGCAGCACCAGGGGCTAACCCAATATTGCATGGGAATTTTGACCTAAAAATTTAATATATTCGGGGTTAATAACAGTTTTGATGATTTCTACTTGTCGAGATGTTTCTGTTGATATATGGCACACGATGTAATTCTTCATGGTTTGAGAGATATTAATGTTTGAAGTTTGTACCCCTAGTTAGTGGGCTAAAACCCCATGGGGTTGGGGCATGGGTCATTGAAAATTCATAATTAATATTTTTTAAGCTCCTAAAATCCCTCCCATGTTCACTTGTTGAAGCCCCTCTCAACTTAAGCATTTATATAAATTGTGATGTTCATTTCCTCCTTAGGCAAGGGATTCTGCCATCTGAAACAGGTCATCGTGGAATTTTCACTCTAAAATTTTTTATACGAAGGTTCAGAAGCTGAAAGTTTTATGAGGCGAAGCCGAAATTATGAGAAATATGCTGTAAAATTTTTAGATCAAGGTGCGGAATATTTTTGGAGATATGATCTGTGGAAGTCAGGGTTTTTGCAGGCTCTTGAAATTCATTTCAAATAAGTGACCTTGGTAAATTCGTCATAAATCTCTCTTTGAGTATCGGATTTGAATTCCATAAAAATTGGAAGATAGTGCACAGTCTATAATTTTCTCTCTATCAATTTCATAGCCAAATGAAGCAACTGTTACAAGTGGAACATTGTACAATTGTGCTCTATTGAAACAGTCCATAATTAAGGCATTGTGAGAGATTGGGTATAACTCTCTCTTGAAGAATCCAAATTGGGTCAGACCTATGGCATTGGAAAGAAGAATTAGAGGACTAATACAAGACCAAAAATCAAATATTTAGGATCTGAAATATAAGAGATACACCAGATTCAATATCGAGCTCCTAGAAGGAAAAGAAAAATCTAGATCATGTGTTGTCAAGGGTTGCAAAGGACCAAAATTTCTAGGGCAGAAAAGAAAAGCAAGGTGCAGCAGAGGGTATCATGAAAAGAGAATCAACCAAGGTGCATAACAGCAGCAAGAAGTTCATCCTATGAAGTCTTCAAGTGGGAAGCACTACATACAATCATTGTAAAGGTATCATTGTACTAAGTCATTGTAAATACAATATTGTAAAAATTGTACAAGTGTCTATCTGCCAAGGGTTGAAGAGGCCGTGTTGGGAGGTCTAGGATCATCATTAGGTGGTTGTGTCAAAGTTAGGGTTATGGTCTAGTATATATTCTTCTTCTACATCATTCTATATCATTGTAAAGTGGACCATTTTCCCTGGTACGGGAGTCCATTCTTATTTTATTCTTCTATAGGGTGGTAGGGTGTTGTTAGGGTGATTTGTAGCTCATTGGGTGTTGGGGCATATGTTCAGTTGACGACTGAAGAATCTCGAGTGTTGGAGTGTCCATCCAGTGGGAGCTGGAGAAGAATGCTTTTCTAGATTCCAAGAAGTTGGAGCTTTATTTTCAATTGGAGTTGAATATTAAAGAATTATTAGAAAAGCATTAGGTGGTTTTTGTCCCGGAGTGGGTTTCAACCTTAAAAACTATGTGCATTTATGTTCCTCTTGTTTTTTGTTATCCTTGTACAAACACTGATAATAATTGAAGATTAACTAATGCTCTAATTGAAAGGAATATTGATTCACCCCCCCTGAGTATTTCCAACAATTGGTATCAGAGCTTGGTTCCTTCAATAGCAGTTTAATAGCTGGAAGGAGGTCATGGAGCATACCAAGAATGGTGTACCTCTATTCAATGAAAATAATTATGCACTCTAGAAAGGAAGAATGGATAACTATCTCTTGGCGCAAGGTTACAAAGTATGGGACACTGTTCAAAATGGATTTACATCGACTATGGATGAACAAGGTAAGAAGAATTTGGTAAATGATGCAAAAGAAAAGAATATTATTATCAGTGGACTTATTGAATCTTCTTATCATAAGGTGTTGGGCTGTAAAACTACCAAAAATGTATGGGACAAGCTTGAGAATATATATGTAGGTGACTCAAATGTCAAAGAAGCAAAGCTTCAAATCTATAGAGCAAAATTTGAGCAACTCAGAATGAAAGAAGATTACAACATTGCTACATACTTCCAATACATAGATGAAATAACCAATACTCTAGAAGGATTGGGAGAGGCAACTGACGAGAAGACTATTATATGAAAGATTCTTAGAATGTTACCTGGGAGATTCAACCCAAAGGTATCTGTCTTAGAATACAGTGAAAATCTGGACAAACTCAGCAAAGAGGAATTACATGGAGTTCTCATAGCATATGAAATGAGACTTGATGAAGAAGAGGGTACTTTGCATCTAGAATCTGCATTCGTCGCATTTAAGAAAACCAATAAGGATAAAGAAACTTCAATTGAAAAGACATGCACCTGCAAGTGTGAAGAAAAGGGAGATGATGAAGAAGGTCTCTCAAATGAAGAGTATGCTTACTTCACGAGAAAACTAAAAATTGTTAAGGTACAATTCAAAGGTAAATTTCAATTGATATGTTTCAGTTGTAATGAGGTTGGGCATTTTGCAGCAAAATGTCCAAACAGAAGTAATGGCAACTCAAAAGGAAAGAAAGGCTTTAAGAAAATCAACAAGCAAGCATCCAAAAGGAACTTTCTCTCTAAAGAAAGCTCATCATCCGATGAAGACAATGACAGTGAAGAAGAAGCCAATGAGAGAGTATTGTTTATGGCCAAGCACAATAAACCCAAGCACAATAAACAATAGGTATCAAACAACGAACAAGAAGGATGGACCATAGAATAATTTTATGAGGAAGCAATCAAGCTTATAAAAGATCTCAAGGCGGAGAAGATCCATTCCAAAACTCTTGAAGAACATGTTCAAGGTCTCAAAATTGAAGTTGAAGAACACAAATGCATTGAAGAGTCACTTCAAAAGAAGTTGGAAGAAAGCAACCAAGAAAGGGAAGAATTAGAAGCCGCAGTAGTCTCGCTACATGAGGAAGTGAAGAAAGGAAAAACTATCCAAAACTATGCGAACAGCTCAAAGGCATTGGAAGAACTCATCAACAATCAACGATCTTACAACAAAAAAACAGGCATCGGTTACAAAGAATAAGAAGCAGGACCTTCTACAACAAAATACAATGAACCTATGAGATCTGACATGCATGTAGACTTCATTGGACAAGATTCGCAAGAACAACCTTGGAAGAAAATTCCTCGATGAAAATTTCCATCCAGGTACCAACACATTTTTCATGGCTACTGTTATTCATGTGGAAAATTTGGTCATAAAGCTGTATAATGTCACACGTACCCTAGGAACGAATACAATTCCAAGAGATATGTCAAATATGAACCTCCCAAGGCTCAGCAAAACATCAATAGATTTGAACATTTAAGAAATAATATTGAATGTTACAAATGTAGAAACTTTGGACACATAGCCAACGACTGTAGACTTCAAAATCCTCAAGAAGAATTTTCAAAGCCACAGAATGAACGAACATGGAAGAAGAAGAAGAATAATGATAGTTGTGTTCTCGCTTTCAAGGCTCAAAAGAACAAATATTTGTGGTATGTCGATAGCAGTTTCTCAATGCATATGACTGGAGATAGAAATAAATTTGTATCTCTGAATGAGAAGAAGGACAGAACCATGTCCTTCGGAAATGATGGATCTTCAAATATTAGAGGAATAGATACTGTCACTCTCAGAAGAAAAGATGCTCTAGCCAAGAATGTTCTATTGGTTGAAAACATGAATCACAATTTGCTCAATGTTGGATAAATGTGTGATCAAGGACACACAATACTATTCAACTCCACGAAATGTGAAATCAGGAAAGGCGTGTATGGTAAAATTGTGGCTATAGCAAGTCGAGCTCCAAACGACATATATGTTCTGGATGAATCAACTAAAGTATGTCTAATAGCTAAAGAGGATGATACAATAATTGGTAGCAATGATGATTGACTAAGTAAGAAGTTTTCTACAAAGGTGCAAATTTATTTCTAGATGTCTTTACTTGGTGACCTGACATACTTCTTAGGGCTTCAAATATCTTAGCAAGAGAAAGGAATATTTATATGTCAAGCCAAGTACATCAAGGAAATGCTCAAGAAATTTAAAATGGAAGATTGAAAACCCATCCTTACTCCAATGGTAGCAGGTTGCAAATTGAGCATAGACGACTCATCTAAGGATGTGGATCAAAGGTTGTACAGATCTATGATTAGTAGTTTTCTATATGTAGCAACCTCCAAACCAAATGTTATGCAAGCAGTTGGACAAGTAACAAGATTCCAAGCAGCACCAAAAGAATCACATATTAAATATTCACCAGCATTGGAATATCTTCGCCAGAAGCTTGGGATTCTCCCAAGTTTTCATTAGATTTTCCTTTTTCAGAATATAAAGGGGGAGTGGAAGTAGATTACAGGTCTGTAGGACGGTTGTGTGTCAGGGGGAGTGGAAGTGTGTACAGGTCCATAGGATGGTTTTGTTTCAGGGGGATTTACCCTTTGCCATTGATGTCAAAGGGGGAGAGAATGTTGTAGGAAGAGTTTTCATGATCGCAGGGGGAGTACTTGTGTTTCCATCAATGCCAAAGGGGGAGATTGTTGATCAACGGTTGTCATTGATGTCAGCCCAAGCAGCACCATGGGCTAACCCTATATTGCATGGGAATTTTTACCTACAAAATTAATATATTCTAGGTTAAAAATTCTTTTGATGGTTTCTAATTTTCGAGATGTTTCCGTTGATATATGGCACACCATGTAGTTCTTCACGGTTTGAGAGATATTCATGTTTGAAGTTTGTACCCCTAGTTAGTGAGCTACAACCCCATGGATTTGGGGCATGGGTCTTTGAAAAGTCATAATCAATATTTCTTAAGCTCCTAAAATCCTTCCAACATTCATTTGTTGAAGCCCCTCTCAACGTAAGAATTTATATAAATTGTGATCTTCATTTCCTCCTTAGGCAAGGGATTCAACCATCTGAAACAGGTCATTGTGGCATTTGCACTCTAACGTTTTTTATATGAAGTTTCAGAAGCTGAAATTTTTATGAGGTGAAGCCAAAATCCTGAGGAAGCTACTGTAAAACTTTCAGATCAACGTGCACAACATTTTTGGAGATATGATCCGTGGAAGTCAGGGTTTTTGCAGGCTCCTAAAATTCATCTCAAAGTAGTGACCTTGGAAAATTCGTCATAATTTTCTCTCTGAGTATCAGATTTGAATTCTGTAAAAAGTGGTAGATAGTGGACAATTTTTGATTTTCTCTCTATCAATTTCAGGGCCAAATGAAGAAACAGTGATACGTGGCATGCCATACAATTGCGTTTTATTGAAACAGTCCATAATTAGGGCATTGTGAGTGATTGGGTATAACTCTCTCTTGAAGAATCCAAATTGGGTTATACCTATAGAATTGGAAAGACGACCCAGGGGAATACTACAAGACTGAAAATCAGATATTGAGGATCTGAAATAACATAGAGACACCAAATTCAATATCAAGCTCCTAGAAGGCAAAGAAAAAGCTAGATCATGTGTTGTCAAGGGTTGCAAAGGACCAAAATTTCTAGGGCAGCAAAGCAAAGCAAGGTGCAGAAGAAGGTAGCATGAAAAAAACATCAACCAAGGTGCATAACAGTAGTAAGAAGCTCATCCTATGAAGTCTTCAAGTGAGCAACACTGCATAAAATCATTGTAAAGGTATCATTGTACTAAGTCATTGTAAATACATTATTGTGAAAATTGTACTAGTGTCTATCTGCCAAGAGTTGAAGAGGTAGTGTTGGGAGGTCTAGGATCATCATTAGGTGGTTGTGTCAAAGTTGGGGTTATGTTTTAGTATATATTATTCTTCTACATCATTCTATATCATTGTAAAGTGGACCATTTTCCCTGGTACGTGAGTCCATTCTTATTTTATTCTTCTATAGGGTGGTAGGCTGGTGGTAGGGTGAGTTGTAGCTCATTAGGTGTTGGGGCATCTGTTCAGTTGAATACTAAAGAATCTTGGGAATTGGAGTGTCCATCTAGTGGGAGCTAGAGAAGATTGCTTTTCTAGATTCTAGGAATTTAGAGCTTTATTTTCAATTGGAGTTGAATATTAAAGAATTATTAGAAAAGCATTAGGTGGTTTTTGTCCCGGAGTGGGTTTACACCTTAAAAAATGTGTGCATTTTTGTTCCTCTTGTTTGTTGCTATCATTTTACAAACAATGATAATACTTTAAGATTAACTATTTCTCTAATTGAAAGGAATATTGATTCAACCCCCCTCTCAGTATTTCCAACAATATTTTCACGACTATGTTCAAGGAGATTTTGGGCAAGTTTGTTTGGGTGATGATAGACCCTCTAAAATTGTTGGAATGGGTAAAGTTATTTTAAAACAATAGAATGGAAACCATTGACTATTAAAGGAGGTAAGGCATGTTCCATATCTAAAGAAAAATATGATTTCAACAGGGCAGTTAGGCAGTGAAGGTTGTGTGACAAATTTTATAGACAAAAATTGGAAGGTCACCAAAGGAGCCCTGGTAATAGCAAAAGGCGAAAAGGTTGGTACATTGTATTTATGGTATTTCTAACTCTGTTAATGCTTTAACTTCCAAAGGAGTAGATGTAGCATTATGGCATCATAGGCTTGGACACATGAGTGAGAAGGGGATGAAGATTATTCACTCAAGAAATTTGTTTCCAGGTTTGAAGAATGTTGATTTTGATTTCTATGAGAATTTTATTTATGGAAAACGGAAGAGAGTTAGATTTATTAGAGTTGGGAAAGAAAATAAGAGTGAAAAATTAGAGCTTGTGCATACAGATGTATGGGTACCTGCTCAGGTATCATCTCTCAGTGGCTCTCATTATTATGTTACTTTTATTCATGATGCAACTAGAAAAACTTGGATTTATTGTATTCAGAATAAATCTGATGCATATGATATTTTCAAGAAATCGAAAGCTTTGGTTGAGATTGAGACAGGAAAGAAGTTGAAGTGTCTTAGATCAAACAATGGAGGTGAATACTGTAGCAAAGATTTTGATAGGCACTGTTCAGAGCATGGAATTCACAGAGAGAAGACAATTCCAAGAACACCACAAGAAAATGGTGTGTTAGAAAGGATGAACAGAACAGTCATGGAGCATGCAAGGTGCATGAGATTACATGTAATATTGCCTTTACAATTTTGGGCAGATGATGTAGATACTACTGTTTATCTAATAAACAAAGGGCCTTCAATTTTGTTGGATGGTGGTATTCTAGAGGAAGCACAGACAGGTAAAAAGGTAAACTAATCATTTTTAAAGCCTTTTGGTTGTGAGCCTTTGCCCATATTAATAAATAAAATAGCACAAAGCTTGAGGCAAAATCAAACAAATCTATATTTATTGGATATGGTGTTAATTATTTTGGTTATTACTTATATGATTATGAAAATCACAAAATTATTAGGAGAAAGGATGTAATATCCAATGAAAATGTCTTGTATAAGAATCAGTTGCAGGAAAAGACACAGGAAAAAGAAAGAAAATAATACACAGTTCTTGATGAGATCACAGAAAAATTAAAGGTGCCTGAAAATAATAATAATCAACAACCACAACAACAACAACCACCACAACAGCAACATGCACCTCAAACACCTGAAAGTGGTGTCAGAACATCTACCAGGATAAGTAGACCCCCTACACAATACTCTCCTTCATTATATTATTTATTGTTGACTGATTCTGGTGAACCCAAATGTTATGAAGAAGCAATGTAGGTTGAAACCAGGAAGAAGTGGGAGCTAGCGATGGAAGAAGAGATGGACTGCTTAATGCATAACCAGACTTGGGACTTAGTCAATTTTATTGCAAGTAAAAAACCATTGCAGAATAAGTGGGTTTATAGGCTGAAGGAAGAAGATGGAGGAAAACAGAGGTACAAAGCTAGACTTTTGGTGAAGGGGTTTGCACAGAAGAAAGGTATTGATTTTGATGAAGTATTTTCTCCTGTTGTTAAGATGACTTCAATTAGAAGTATTTTAAGTCTTGTAGCAGCGGAAGATTTACATCTTGAACAGTTAGATGTAATGAAAAAATTTCTCCATGGATATTTGGAGGAAGATATCTATATGCAACAACCATAAGGATATGAGGTAAAAGGGAAAGAAAAATTAGTGTGCAGGCTAAATAAGAGCTTGTATGGCTTAAAACAGGCTCCCAGGCAATGGTATCTAAAATTTGACAAGTTTATGTCTGAACAAGGTTATAATAGATGTCACTCTGATCATTGTGTTTACCTGAAAAAGAAAAATGATGGAAGCTATATTATATTGTTATTATATGTGGATGACATGCTTGTGGTAGGGTCTAACGTGCATGAAATAAATGTGCTCAAAATAAAATTGGCAAATTCATTTGCAATGAAGGATTTGGGAGCTACAAAAGAAATCCTTGGTATGAGAATAACTAGAGACAAGAAAAATCGCAAATTAACATTGTCTCATAATGAGCACATACACAAGGTGTTGAAAATATTTAATACGCAGAATGCAAAACTAGTTAGTACACCTTTTGCTAGCCATTTCAAAATTAGTAAGGAGATGTAGCCCAAGACCCAAGAATAAATGGATTATATGTCTAAAGTTCCATATGCATCAGTAGTTGGAAGCTCAATGTATGCAATGATCTACACGAGGCTTGATATTACACATGCAGTGGGAGTTGTAAGCAGGTACATGAATAATTGAGGAAAAGAACATTGGATGGTAGTGAAATAGATTCTCAGATATTTGAGAGGTACCACAAATCAAGCATTATGTTTTGGTGGTTCAAAAATTGCTCTATAGGGATATGTTGATGCAGACATGGCAGGTGACAGAGATAATAGGAGGAGCACTACAGGGTATGTATTTACCATAGGTGGAATAACTATTAGTTGGGTTTCAAAAATCAAAAGTGTTGTTGCACTTTCAACAACAGAAGAAAAGTATGTTGTTGCTATAGAGGCTAGTAAGGAAATGATTTGGTTACAAAGGTTTATGGATGAAATGGGTAAGAATCATGATATGGGCATGTTATACAGTGATAGCCAAAGTTCCATTCATCTTGCAAAGAACTCAACATTTCATTCCAGGAATAAACACATACAACTCAAGTACCATTTAATACGATCAGTGTTGGAAGATGGACAGTTGAAGCTGGAAAAGATACACACTAGCCAGAATCTAGTAGATATGCTAACAAAAGTTGTAACCAGGGAGAAACTGAGAATATGCTCAGTTGAAATTGGTCTTCAAGTGTGATGCTAAAGATGAGAAACAACCAGGTCCAAAGAGGAGTCATTGTCCAACAAATGAAGTGGTGATGGAGTTGCTACAAATCAGTCTCCAAGTGGTAGATTGTTGGGTGTGGAGCCTGATTATCTTATTTATTTTGTATCACAGTGTTGGACCCCTATACCTTAATGGGGCAGCAACACCGCCCATAATTAAACGCTGCCTGGGGAGTTCAGGGGGGGGCTGCAACTTTATGGAGCACCCCCCCCGGAAGCTAAAAATAGATGTAAAATTGCCTTGTAAAAGTATAGTAATTTCTAATCAATCTAGGCCGTTCATTAGGCAGACGATTTGACGGTAGAAGTTATGTTTAGTTTAGGTTTCTTTTCCCTAGAAGGAAACCCCTCTTTTGTATGAGGGTATTGTGTTGTGGCTGTGTATTGTATGTGTATTCTCAGAGGGAGAAAAAGATAAGGAGACTGTGAGAGAGAAAATAAGATATTACATCGGATATGCTATAGGTTGTGTCTCTTCTTTTTGTTGGATAATAGAAAGGAAGGATTGGCTGTTCGGGGTGGACATAGCCAAAAATGGGTGAACCACGTATATCTGTGTCTCTCTGGTTTTATGTGTTTCTTGTGTTTGTGTTTCTACATATTTTTTATTTGTTCCATTGCTCTGTAATATATAGTTTTCTAACATAACCACACTCATAGGCGTGACTCCATGTGGTTATGACCTAAATCCTCTAGTTCTACACTAATGATTCTGATATTTGAGCCACTTTTCAGGATAGCCTCCAGACCACTACCTAAAAATTCTTGTAACTTTCTAGAAGGTAATCAAGTGTGATGAAAATATTGATCAATCAAAACTCAATCAATAAATTGACCTAGACATGTTGAATCCATGGAAGACATTTTGTCAAACATATGGTGCACATGAAGGCTATAGGACACGAATGCATAATTGTTCATAAAATGATAATATCCATCTTAGAAACACCAAAAAGGCCTAATGCCCTCTCAAGATAACTACAACAAAAAATTTTAGTCCATGGATTCATCAACTCTTCATTAAATTATAAAAACATGAGAAGAGCCACAGATAGGGAACATCATATAACCAAGTATATAACCAAAATATAAACGGAATAGAGATGATAAAAAGTCAACCATAATGCCAATATTATAACCAATACAAGTTCTCATATATCACAATAAGAAAATAACTCTTATTAACATATGAAATTTCCAACCAAGTCAAATACTTCCATGTACCACCCAACCATAGATTGGGTTGAACGAAGTCTCTCTTTTAGCCAATCACCCCTGTGCCATATTCCAAGAATGAATATGGGATCATAAGGGTTAAAAAAAGAAAAAAACCAACCAAGGATTCCAGAGGCCAAACCACCTCAACCCTCCACCATATTGATTCCACCTCACGGTCCAAAATCACTAACATCCACTAGATCAATCTCTACCTAAGTTGTTCAGGGCTCCAAGAAATAGTAACTCAACCCACATCTAACTTAGGGCTCCAAATAATTTGTTCCAACCCATAACTTTGGGGACTAATAACTCAACTCCAAGGCTCTAGAGCATTTGTTCCAACCTGCAAGCTCAAGGAACTAGTAACTTAGCCCAACTTATTTCGGGGCTTCAGAAAATTTTTTCCAACCCAAAAACATAAGGAACCTGAGAACCAATCAAAAAAACACATTGGAAACCCACAACACCATGCTTATCTAGAAAATGACAAGGCAAGGCTGAAACCATTGTCAATCCAGGAAAATATCCATGCTAATGACAACACATAACCGAAGAATCACATGTATATACCATGCATACAAAAACTGGAAAAGAGATCATGCATGCAACGTATTACTTGTAAATAAATCTAGTTGTAATTACTGATCCAAGTGTCTGCTTGTGCTTCCTTACTCTTTTTTCCTTGCCATTTTCTTCCCTAATTGTCCTCCCAAATCAAGGAGAGTGCTATATGCTTCAAGAATTCTCTACGTGTGTAAGAGTGTATGAGAGAATGAATAAAATATGAACCAATGACTGTAAAAAACCTAAAAACTAATTCTCTAAAGCCTTTTTATCATTGGTTCCTCCATTTTCTTCATTTTCCATCTAATTTACCTCTCATGCATGTTTGTGTCTCTTCTTCTCCCTTTCTTGTATTTTTCTTTATTTTCATATTCAGATGTCATTTATTGTCTCTTTTCCTTTAGCAATGCCTTTTCCAATTTCCATAGCCTTAAATAAACCACAAGTGATTCCCACTATAATGTTTTTCCCACCATTCAACTTGGAATACATGTCCGATGACCTTGGTCTTATTTTATTTGCATGGAAATTCAACTAGGGGATCTTACAGTGGGGGATAAATTACCTCTAGAATACTTGTACTAACCTATCACTAAGCACCCACATGTAGGGTTGAGGTGGGTCAGACCTGTGGAATCATTGGTTAGGACATTGGGACATGTTTCATTAGATAGGGGGTGGTAGCTATACTATTGGAAACATTCAAATGGTTGGGAGGAAATTATGAACTCATAGCAATGCCCAATTTTAGGTATATTATTGACTATAACTTACAAGATTACAAGACTTCTTATGGATTTTGTAGCCATGGGCGACATTGAAGCTTAGGACACTGTCAATAGCCATAAGATTATATCCTTTTATGGTATCTCCTTATATGGGGGACAATATGGTATCTCCTTGTTAGTGACTTTTCATAAAGATATCCCTACAGGTTCCTTACATAAGTCCTGATGTTAGTACTACTTCTATACCTCTTTAAGGACTAAGAAAATGTTATCACTAGTCCTTGTTTCTTTGAACAGCCTCACTAAGACAGTCACTAAGGAATATAAAACTACAATTGAATAGAGAAGCTGGTACTGAGTTGAGGGAATGGTATAACTAGATTTGACATGTATATATATGTATTGTAACATTGAAAGTAACATAATGAAAAATAAATCTGGTATTCCTGGTTTTGGGATCCAAGGGAAAAAATCTGTGTATATTTGTTTTATGTTCTTGTCGTATATATTGTTTTTGTTTTAAGAATTCATTTACAGAAAATTTCTATACACGGTTAAAACCTACAGATTTTTTATTTTAATGGATCCTTCAAAAATCTTTATTCTAGGTTATTTTTCTAAAAGATAATTATTTCAATCCCCAATGAGATAGTTAATCTCTTCTTAAAAAATAAGTTTGACGACAAGGTTAAAATATATGCATATAAGCATATCTTGTTAGATGTAAGTTTTCGTTGATGGCAAAAGGAAAATATGTGTGAATAGAATTTAGAGACATTTTTAGTATATCATAACATCTCAAGTCTAGTTGGAAAATGCTCAGATGGTTAAAGCTTAGAAAACCGTTTCCAATGGTATGCTAAATTTTGGAAAAATGCTTGCTGCATTAAAATATATTGCTGGTCAAAGTTCATAACTTAAAAGAGGTTAAAAGAGTCAACAAGTCAATGTTCCAAGTCAACAAGGTTCCCTGTTGGGCCTCACTACGTCGGGCCATCAAGCTAGTCAAGACATGGGATGGTTGGGTAATTGTATAACAAAAAAATGAGTTAACTCCCTCAATTCACAACCATGTGGGACCTAGTGCAGAGCTATAGTTGGTGCTAGTTTGGAATTTGGCCAAACATGGTGGAATCCTTGGCAGCGTAGCTGGTGGAGGAAATCTATTAATCAATTGGAAATTTTGTTGGAGGATGTGCACCATTTATTCCTTCAACACATCTGAAAATATACATGGTTTCATTCCCACTCAAGGGTTAACACAAGGGGAGGTATTGTATTGGGTGGTATTTCCCATAACACAAATCAAGAGATCGATGATCCATATTAAAAATGTGGGATTTTACCACATACGATGGTTCTGTGAAAATCCATTGGTTGTAAATAGTATAATGGTGCAATGGAAGCATGATAGAAAATGTTCCTATCTAATGCAGCATAATGGCAAAGTCATGGACCAACAGTGATCACACATAAAAGGAATCCACTTCACACATCAACCTAGAAGGTTTGTGTTAGTATGAATCCTTTGTCGAAGTGTACGAAAAAGGACCACTTTAGCTACGCATAACTAATAACCCTAACAACAAAAGTGGCTGCCAATATCTTCAGATCTGCAGTTAGTTGAACATAAAAGAGCTGAAAAAACCAGATCTATGCATGGAAAGACATTAAGCAGAAAAAACAAGGGTTTGCTCCATATACCAATAGACAAGACAAGAACAATTTTTGAAAGAATTTTTATATTAATTGAGCACCTGGGAGGAAAACAAGAAGGCGTATCCAATTCTCCTCAGTGGGATGGGTTCTTGGAAGTCCTCAGCACTTTAGATCTAAGATTTCTCTCTCTTGTTGGTGTAGAAAACCCACACAAAGAATGGAACTCAAAGGGAGCTCACACAGCAAATGGCAGAAAATGGTGACCAAGTGTATATATCTAGAGTGATCTAATAGGCAACAAAAGGTGAAGAATGGTAGGAAAAACCCTCCTATTTATAACAAAATATTGGGTCATTCTAGATCTTGGTGCATGGGTTAACCAGATCTAGATCCACTTTTTATGGAATATTTTATTATATTTGTTGGAGGGAAAAGGTATTTGACTTAGGTCAAATCCCTTAATTTGTCAAAAATAAATAAATAAATGATTTATTTATCTTTTTAAGGAAGCGGTTAGAAGATAATCAAATAAATAATGATTTATTTAATTATTTAAGGAAGTGGTTGAAAGATAATTAAATAAATAATGATTTATTTAATTATTTGTAGGTGATTTGGTCATATTTAACAAGGAATATTATCTAAATAAGATTTAAATAATTATTCCTAGAAAATAATAAGATAAATAAAGGTTTATCTAATTAATTTCTTTGTTTAGGGTTAAACATGACTAGGAATAATAATTAAATTATGGTTTAATTAATTATTCCATGAGGAAAATCAAACAAATATAGGTTTGTTTAATATTTCCTTTTGGGGTTTCCTGTTTAGACCATAAACAACCTAATAAATGTGGTTTACTAAGTTATTTTACATATTGAAAGCAATTTTACTTAGGGTAAAATTGGTCTTACATGGTGTACTTGGGTCCATCTAATGATAATAGGTTAGATGACCAAAAAATGGTGTAACAGTTTGTTCTCAGAAGATTCAAAGATAAGGATTCAAGATGATACAATTTCAAAAGGACTTGGATAAGATGACACATGGCATGATTTCATTGGCAACATAGAGTGACTTGGAGCCATGATGGAGACATAGTGGCATGATGACATCAGCATGATGTGGCATTAATGATGGTCTGAGACGCATCATGTAGATTTATAATTTTTAGGTACATAGGTGGGTGAAATTTGGGTGACATGTGGCACCACCAAAGAGGTGCCACATGGCCTAAATGATGTCACCATGATACCATTTGGTGATGTGTCAGTCTCGTAAATTATTTCGACGGTCATGTTTTTTTTTATTCTTTGGTGTTAATTTATTTTGGCCTAGTTAGAAACTCAGACCAATCAAGAGATTGGAACATGACCTAGTTAGAAGCTCAGGCCCTCAGCCTAATTGAGCCATTAGGCAATTGGTAGAGAAAAAAACATGCATAGAGTAAAAAATCCCGTCTGTCGACCTTGTTTAGCAGCCCAAGTGTTCACGATTTGGTTAGAGCTTGTGATTTAATGGTGGAAGCACTAACATGAAGGTGCTCTAGAACTTGACAGTCAGAAATAGCCATTCCACAAGGAAAATAGTGAATTCAATGGATATTTTATGTGCTAGCACTCAAGCCCAAAAGCATTCCATATTTATCATTTAGGCCCCTGTGAGCCTAAAATAAGGGCCTAAGGTATGAACAGAGAAACATTTCATTAAATTTGGAATTAAATAGTGGATCTAGAATTTCAAAATAACCAAAAAATCAATTCTATTGATGTCCTTGTAAGATATATATATATATTTCCATTTTTAAATGAAATATGTGTTAACGGGTCAATAAATACGAATTTGGTGTTTTTAACCATATTTGGTGGCTTAACACCAAATAAGGAGGGCACTAAAGTTGGAAAAACTAGACATGAATGAGTTGGAAGTAGTTTGGTAGAGCACACACAGTTTGGAGGAAGAATTGGCAAGTTGGTCAAATTTGGAGTCATCAAAATTTGAAAAGTTCATTAAACCCTAATATTTTTCTATAATTTCAAATTTGGGCAGTTTAACTCATTTTTTCACATAGTGATAGCAAATTAGAAACTCAAGACTTCAAGAACACATTCAAAAGACTTGAAAAAAGTGGGACAAAAGAAAAAATAAGAGTTTATACATGAAGAAGAGATGAACTTAACTAAAAGATCAAAAACTAAAAATATCAACTCTAATTCTATATAAGAAAAATTGAATTTGTAACTAGTGAATTATTCTTGGTTTGATGTTGTTGATGTGAATGTTGGATTGATAAATGGTCAAATACTAATGAAGGTGATTTTATGGTGTTTGGGATGAGCGATTGAAGGGAGAATTTATTTTTTTAATGAAAGGAAGTGGCCTTCATGATTTGAGTTTGAAAATGGAATGAAAGATGAATTGAAGAGGTCAAGAAAGTGGAAACTTGTAGATCAGGGGTTGTAGCTCCTTCCAGTAGTGGTTGGTAAACAATTATGGGTTGGAGTTCCTTTCAGTGATAGATAATAAACTAGGGG
This sequence comes from Pinus albicaulis, assembly GCA_034641835.2. NCBI lineage: Eukaryota > Viridiplantae > Streptophyta > Pinopsida > Pinales > Pinaceae > Pinus > Pinus albicaulis. The sequence continues at coordinate 35,257 of JAXQQM020080229.1, read as the reverse complement.
TAGTTTTTCCTTTCAGTAAACTCTGATAAATTAGGGACAAGTAGCTTCCTTTTGGTTGTATCCTTACACCTTTGTAACAACATGTAGAAGCTTTCCTTCGAGAAAAAAATTGAACAAATTTTTAAAGAATTTTTGTGTCAAATATGTGATTATTTTTTTTCTCATAGGAATTATTGTTGAAGTGTTTATTGATGTCCTAGTATTTCTTACTAGTGAAAGAAATTGTTAAAATTCTCACAATACTGATTCACCCCCTCTCTTAGTATTTTCTTGGTTTCTGTCAATTAACATCAAAGTAACTAGGTTACTTCTGGATAAATTTAACAGTTGGAAGAAAGATTACGTACCATGGAAAACAAATAATAAGGATTCACCAATAGGGAAATGATGTTCAAAGGAACAAATTATGTGTTTTGGAAAGTAAGTATGAAAACCCATATTTAATCTCTTGGTGTTGATATATGGGATGCAATAGAAGAATAATATTAAAATCATCAAGCCTTGATTACTAGAGATTAGAAGATGGAGTTTACATGCAATGCTAACTTTTATGAATGATTTTATTGCTATCCTGCAGGAATCTGAACTAGTCAAGGTCATGGATTGCACTACTATAAAAGTTATTTGGGACAGATGAGTAGCTACTATGAAGGTGACAAGAAGGTAAAGCAAGCCAAAATTTAAGGTTTTAAAATGAAATTTGAGTCTTTAAAGATGCATGATGATGAATTTATTTCTAAATACTCTCTTAGAGTTGACGAGGTTGTGAAAACTATAAGAGGTCTTGATGAAGAGTTAAAAGATCTAGTAGTAGTACACAAGTTAATGAGATCTCTGTTGAAATTTGCAACAAGAAATATTGAAAATGGAAACAAGAAGAGGCTTCTAATTTAATTTTACTTTAATTAAATTAGAATTAAATTGTAATTCCACATCACATGACAACTTGTACGAGTTAACGAAGTCAGGAAGAATTAGTTAGTTCAATTAATTCAAGTTGAGGGTCAAAGTAGAGGCATGTAGAGTGTCTCCTACTTTTTAGGAGTCTTGGTTGAGTTTATTTTGAGTTTTAATTAATTAAATTAATTTATTTGAGTTAAAATCACTTTAACTAGTTCTAACTAATGGAGGAACTGGTGAGAGGTCAAGTGAATTAAATATGATTTAATTCACATGCAATGATCAATTAGATAACTGATAATTCACTGAAAAATAACTCATGCATGTTAGTTATGAGGAAGACCCAGTTGAGATTGGAGTTAAAGGGATGTGCACTATCAGTTGTACAAATACTAGAAAATTGAATAGGTGGTGCATGGAGTTAGAGGAAGAGCCTTAATGTATTGTATAATCATTATTGGGGAATTTCATAATTAATAGGGGCCTAATTACCCAAGAAATTGCACAAGAAACCAGGTAATCTTGAGGCAAAGTATTTGAGGGAAATAAATTCTTGTCCAACATCAATTATTTTCACTATCACGAGTTCGACCACTGTGCCACGACATGTCCATAGAAGAAGGCAAGCAAGAAAGAGCCTGCAGTTGCAGCAGCAGGTGAAGCTATAGCTTCAAAATTCGAACTCAATTTCACTATCATTGCATGAAAATCACTATAATGGGATGCATGTGGTATCTCTATAGCATTTCCTTGTTACATATAATGGGGAATAAATATCTCTTCAGTGACTTGGTGGAGAAATACATCAAGCATAAGATAGAGTTCGGAGATGATGGGAGGTATAGCGTGACCGATCAGGGTATAAGGAGTTAGGGCTTGATCTGGTTGAACCCTTGCAAGATCAGCCTCGCAAACCCCGACGACCTCCCATGGCGGAAGAAAAGAAAGACGAGGGAGCAGGAGATCCTATCAAAATACTGTTCGAGGAGGCCCTTGAGAAACAAAGGAACGCGATGATGGATAGCTTTGCTCAAATCCTTCAACGACTGCCCACATATGGCGCATCTGCATCCAACAGCCACTCTGGAGGCCCCACTCCCTTCAAGGTACAGGTAAACTTTGACATTCCTATATTTGAAGGAAAAATAGATGCAGACGTTGTAGACAGATGGCTAAATTTGTTGGAAGGGTATTTCTCGGTCCATGACTTCTCTGACCGAGAAAAGATTATTTTTGCACTCCTCAAAGCCGCCCCCCATGTCAAATATTGGTGGGAAACCTACCGTGAGCAAGAGGGCGAAGGGGAACCCTCTCTATTCTCGACCACACCCACTTGGAATTCGTTCAGAGACGGCATCAAGGAACAATATTACCCCGTGGGGAGCTATGAGGACAAATACATCCAATGGACCACGCTGCGGCAACAAAAGGATCAAGATGTGCACGAACTGACGAATCTGTTCCATACCCTGCGCACAAAGTTGGGTATTAAAGATTCAGAGAGACATTTGGTGCTCAAGTACCGTGGCTGTCTACAAAAACACATTCAGGAGGAAATGGAGTCCCTCGACATTACATCGCTTGGCACGGCATATCGCTATGCCGCCAAGATCGAGCAGAAATTTAAGTAGAAGAAGCGAGACTTTGGATCTGCGAATCCGAAAGGTGCCCCCGAATCGAAGAACAAGGGGCAAGGCCAAAGCAATGCGACTCAGAACAACACCACAAATCAAAAGAAGGACACAGGGAAGTGGTGTGAATTTCATAACAGCCCCACTCACAGCACAAACGAGTGTCGGGCCAAACAGTCTTTGGTGGCTGAACTAAAGGCACCCGAATCAGATGCATTTTCTGATCCTGAGTTAGAACCAGACAAAGGCAATGACAAAGGGAAACAGATCATTGATGCGGATCCCAGTGCCATTGTTGCCACCACCAAGATCCAGAAGGAGGGTCCAGAGGATCCAGAGGAGGGGGAGCGCCTCTTCCAGTCGCAGATGTGGGTGAAGGGTTCTCCGCTGCAGTTTCTCGTCGATAACGGAAGCCAAAAGAACCTCATTTCAGCAGACGTCGTGAAGCGGCTCGGCCTACCAACCATAGCACACCCGCAGCCGTATACCATCGGGTGGCTCCACCCAGGGAGAGATCTTCGCATCCGCCAGCAGTGCCGACTTCCATACAGTATCAAGCCATTCACGGATGAGGTATTGTGTGATGTTGCTCCTCTTGATGTAGCTGATGTATTATTGGGCCAACCATACTTGTGGAGGCGACATGCTGTGTATGAGTCTAGGCCTCGTTCTGTTATTATTACTTTTGGAAATAACTTGTACGGGATACCAAAGGTAGTACCACCTCCTGTCATCTCTTTGACTACTGCAAAAAAACGCAGTAAGATTGTTTCCCAAACCAGGAAATTCATTTTCCTTACGACTCACACACAAGGAAAGAAGAATATTGTGGCCACAACCTCGAAACAGGGCTCCCTTGCACTGCTGCAGCAGATGGACAAAGTTATGGAGGAATACGATGACAATTTCTCCTCACTCATAAAGGTTCCTCTACACTGTCAGGACAAGCACTCCATTGATTTGACTCCCAACGCACCACCGCCTGATGTTGCCATACATCCTACAACTACACATACAGAATCCAAACATGTACTGTCTAAGGCTGATAAAGAAACCAAATTTACTAAACGCATCCAGCATGTCCACCCGCAGGTCCATGACATCTTCAATACATCTAATACTCAGTTCAATAGAATTTGCCTCATCTCATGGAGGATCTCAACGCAATGGGGACCATTGCTTCCTAGGGAGGGAGGAATGATCTAGGTGGATATCGGTGGCCACCCACCTATTCCATTTGGACCAGCACCATCAATTCTTGCAGCTTTTCACATTCAGCACAACTTACTATTTTTAGCAGGTTTTCGGGTCCTCCACTCTCGGAGCCATTTTGGGGGCTTAATGATCCAGGTGGATATTGGTGGCCACCCACCTATTCCATTTGAACCCCCATCTTCGGTTCTTTCAATTTTCAAGTTGCAACAAAACTTACTATTTTTAGCAGTTTTTCGGGTCCTGAACTTCCAGAGCCGTTTTGAGGCCCTAAACGACGTTTTTTGGGTATGAAAGCGCCAGAATTTTTTTTGATAAAATTTGTCCCGACAGTTGTAGTCCTCGGATAGATCTTTCTAACGAGCTATTGAGCGCGTAAAACGGAGATCGGGTGCCAAAGTTATGCCCCCGGGAAGTTGAACCACCAATTTACCCAAACGGGCGCCCACAATTTTGGCGCCTCATCTCCTACGGTTAGGTTTTTGGACGTTTCAAATTCTACATTGTTTCTCAACAATAAATAGGCCCTCGAGCCTCATTGTAACACAGTTCAGAGGTCTGTAGCCACCACATCTCTTCTCAGAGATTCGCTACCGGCACCCTAGCTATTTTATTTCCATTATGTCTGTAAGCATCTTTCTGTTATTTGATATTAATGAAATGAAGTGTTATTTCCGCTGCATCTCTGTATTTATGGTTATGTGTTTATTCTGTTGCGTTCCTGCATAAATCCGGATCAGTGGTATCAGAGGGGGACTGCTCTTTCTTTGTTTTTCTTTGCATGTCCCCAGCGCGGTCAGGGTATAAGGAGTTAGGGCTTGATGCGGTTGAACCCTTGCACATTAGCCTTGCAAACCGAAACGACCTCCCAGAGCAGAAGAAAAAGAAAGACGAGGAACGAGAGATCCTATCAAAATCTTTTGCTCGAGGAGGCCCTCGAGAAACAAAGGAACGCGATGATGGATAGCTTTGCTCAAATCCTTCAACCACGCACGTATGGCGCATCTGCATCAACGGCCACTGCGGAGCGCCACTCCCTTCAAGGTACAGGTAAACTTTGACATTCCTATATTTGAAGGAAAAATAGATGCAGATGCTGTAGACAGATGGTTAAATTTGTTGGAAGGGTATTTCTCGGTCCATGACTTCTCTGACCGAGAAAAGATTATTTTTGCACTCGTCAAAGCCGCCCCCCATGTCAAAGACTGGTGGGAAACCTACCGTGAGCAAGAGGGCGAAGGGGAACCCTCTCTGTTCTCGACCACACCCACTTGGAATTCGTTTCGAGACGGCATCAAGGAACAATATTACCCTGTGGGGAGCTATGAGGACAAATACATCCAATGGACCACGCTGCGGCAACAAAAGGATCAAGATGTGCACGAACCGACGAATCTGTTCCATACCCTGCGCACAAAGTTGGGTATTAAAGATTCAGAGAGACATTTGGTGCTCAAGTACCGCGGCTGTCTGCACAAACACATTCAGGAGGAAATGGAGTTCCTCGACATTACGTCGCTTGGCACGGCATATCGCTATGCTGCCAAGATCGAGCAGAAATTTAAGGAGAAGAAGCGAGACTTTGGATCTGCGAATCCGAAAGGTGCCCCCGAACCGAAGAACAAGGGGCAAGGCCAAAGCAATGCGACTCAGAACAACACCACAAATCCAAAGAAGGACACAGGGAAGTGGTGTGAATTTCATAACAGCCCCACTCACAACACAAACGAGTGTCGGGCCAAACAATCTTTGGTGGCTGAACTAAAGGCACCCGAATCAGATGCATTTTCTGATCCTGAGTTAGAACCAGACAAAGGCACTGACAAAGGGAAGCAGATCATTGATGCGGATCCCAGTGCCATTGTTGCCACCACCAAGATCCAGAAGGAGGGTCCAGAGGATCCAGAGGAGGGTGAGCGCTTCTTCCATTCGCAGATGTGGGTGAAGGGTTCTCCGCTGCAATTTCTTGTCGATAGCGGAAGCCAAAAAAAACCTCATTTCAACAAAGGTCATGAAGTGGCTTGGCCTACTGACCATAGCACACCCACAGTCGTATACCATCGAGTGGCTCCACCCAGGGAGAGATCTCCGCATCAGTCAGTAGTGCTGCCTTCCGTACAATAATAAGCCATTCACAGATGAGGTATTGTGTGATGTTGCTCCTCTTGATGTAGCTGATGTATTATTGGGCCGGCCATCAACCATACTTATGGAGCGACATGATGTGGAGTCTAGGCCTCGTCTTTATTATTACTTTGGGAAATAACTTGTACGGATGTGAGAGGTAGTACGCCTCCTTCCATCTCTTTGACTACTTTATAAAACAACGCGATGAATTGTTTTTCCCCGGACCGGGAAATTCATTTCGACTCACTCACACGAGGGGAAAGAAGAATATTGTGGCCACAACCTCGAAAGCAGGGCTCCTTCGCGGTACACGACGGATGGACAAGTCATGGAGGAATACGATGACAATTTCTCCTCATAAAGAGTTCATCTCACAACGTCGGAATGACACTCCATTGATCTGACTCCCAACGCACCACCGCCTGATGTTGCCATGCATCTTGCAACTACACATACAAAATCCAAACATGTATTGTATGAGGCTGATAAAGAAACCAAATTTACTAAATGCATCCAGCATGTCCACCTGCAGGTCCTTGACATCTTCAGCACATCTAATACTTAGTTCAACAGAATTTGTCTCATCTCATGGAGGATCTCAATCCAATGGGGACCATTTCTTCCTAAGGAGGGAGGAATGATCCAGGTAGATATCAGTGGCCACCCACCTACTCCATTTGGTTGGCTCATAAATTCTTTGCGAGATTTTCACATTCGGCACAACTATTTTTAGCGAGGTTTTCGGGTCCTCCACTCTCGGAGCTATTTTGGGGGCTTAATGATCCAAGTGGATATTGGTGGCCACCCACCTATTCCATTTGAACCCCCATCTTCAGTTCTTTCAATTTTCAAGTTGCAACAAACCTTACTATTTTTAGCAGTTTTTCGGGTCCTAAACTTCCGGAGCCGTTTTGAGGCCCTAAACGACGTTTTTTGGGAAAATGGAGGGCAACATGGGTCCATGGACCGATGTTGCCCGTTCCAAAATTGAAGACCTCGGATAGATCTTTCTAAGGAGCTATTGAACGCGTCAAACGGAGATCGGGTGCCAAAGTTATGCCCCCGGGAAGTTGAACCACCAATTTACCCAAACGGGCGCCCACAGTTTTGGCGCCTCATCTCCTACGGTTAGGTTTTTGGACGTTTCAGATTCTACATTGTTTCTCAGCAATAAATAGGCCCTCGAGCCTCATTGTAACACAGTTCAGAGGTCTGTAGCCATCACATCTCTTCTCAGAGATTCGCTACCAGCACCCTAGCTATTTTATTTCCATTATGCTTGTAAGCATATTTCTGTTATTTGATATTAATGAAATGAAGCATTATTTCCGCTGCATCTCTATGTTCATGGTTATTTCTATATTTTGTTGCATTCCTGCATAAATCCGGATCAGTGGTATCAGAGCGGTCTGCTCTTTCTTTGTTTTTCTTTGCATGTCCCCAACGCGGTCAGGGTATAAGGAGTTAGGGCTCGATCTGGTTGAACCCTTGCAAGATCAGCCTCGCAAACCCCGGCGACCTCCCATGGCGGAAGAAAAGAAAGACGAGGGAGCAGGAGATCCTATCAAAATACTGCTCGAGGAGGCTCTCGAGAAACAAAGGAACGTGATGATGGATAACTTTGCTCAAATCCTTCAACGACTACCCACATATGGCGCATCTGCATCCAACAGCCACTCTGGAGGCGCCACTCCCTTCAAGGTACAGGTAAACTTTGACATTCCTATATTTGAAGGAAAAATAGATGCAGACGCTGTAGACAGATGGTTAAATTTGTTGGAAGGGTATTTCTCGGTCCATGACTTCTCCGACCGAGAAAAGATTATTTTTGCACTCCTCAAAGCCGCCCCCCATGTCAAAGACTGGTGGGAAACCTACCGTGAGCAAGAGGGCGAAGGGGAACCCTCTCTGTTCTCGACCACACCCACTTGGAATTCGTTCCGAGACGGCATCAAGGAACAATATTACCCTGTGGGAAGCTATGAGGACAAATACATCCAATGGACCACGCTGCGGCAACAAAAGGATCAAGATGTGCACGAACTGACGAATCTGTTCCATACCCTGCGCACAAAGTTGGGTATTAAAGATTCGGAGAGACATTTGGTGCTCAGAAATCTGCGTGAGCTATGCACTGGAAACACATTGGGAGGAAATGGAGTTCCTCGACATTACATCGCTTGGCACGGCGGCATATCGCTATGCGCGAGATCGAGCGAAATTTAAGCAAAGAAGCGAGACTTTGAATCTGCGAATCCGAAAGGTGCCCCCGAACCGAAGAACAAGGGGCAAGGCCAAAGCAATGCGACTCCGAACAATACCACAAATCCAAAGAAGGACACAGGGAAGTGGTGTGAATTTCATAACAGCCCCACTCACGGCACAAACGAGTGTCGGGCCAAACAATCTTTGGTGGCTGAACTAAAGGCACCCGAATCAGATGCATTTTCTGATCCTGAGTTAGAACCAGACAAAGGTAATGACAAAGGGAAGCAGATCATTGATGTGGATCCCAGTGCCATTGTTGCCACCACCAAGATCCAGAAGGAGGGTCCAGAGGATCCAGAGGAGGGGGAGCGCCTCTTCCAGTCACAGATGTGGGTGAAGGGTTCTCCGCTGCAGTTTCTCGTCGATAGCGGAAGCCAAAGAACCTCATTTCAGCAGACGTCGTGAAGCGGCTCGGCCTACCAACCATAGCACACCCGCAGCCGTATACCATCGGGTGGCTCCACCCAGGGAGAGATCTCCGCATCCGCCAGCAGTGCCGACTTCCATACAGTATCAAGCCATTCACGGATGAGGTATTGTGTGGTGTTGCTCCTCTTGATGTAGCTGATGTATTATTGGGCCAGCCATACTTATGGAGGCGACATGCTGTGTATGAGTCTAGGCCTCGTGCTGTTATTATTACTTTGGGAAATAACTTGTACAGGATACCGGAGGTAGTACCGCCTCCTGCCATCTCTTTGACTACGGCAAAACAACGCAGTAAGATTGTTTCCCAGACCAGGAAATTCATTTTCCTTACGACTCGCTCACAGGGAAAGAAGAATATTGTGTCCACAACCTGTCGAAAACGGGGGCTCCTTTCACGGGCAGCGGATGGACAAAGTCATGGAGGAATACGATGACAATTTCAGCGCACTCATAAAAGGTTCCTCTACAACTATTCGGGACAAGCACTCCATTGATCGATTCCCAATGCACCACCACGATGTTGCCATACATCCTGCAACTACACATACGGGAATCACATGTACTGTATGAGGCTGATAAAGAAACCAAATTTACTAAACGCATCCAGTATGTCCACCCGCAGGTCCATGACATCTTCAACACATCTAATACTCAGTTCAACAGAATTTGCCTCATCTCATGGAGGATCTCAACGCAATGGGGACCATTGCTTCCTAAGGAGGGAGGAATGATCCAGGTGGATATCGGTGGCCACCCACCTATTCCATTTGGACCGGCACCATCAATTCTTGCAGCTTTTCACATTCAGCACAACTTACTATTTTTAGCAGGTTTTCGGGTCCTCCACTCTCGGAGCCGTTTTGGGGGCTTAATGATCCAGGTGGATATTGGTGGCCACCCACCTATTCCATTTGAACCCCCATCTTCAGTTCTTTCAATTTTCAAGTTGCAACAAAACTTACTATTTTTAGCGGTTTTTGGTCCTAACCAGGACGTTTTGGGGACTTCCTAAACGTCCCTTTTTGGGAAAATGGAGGCAAAGACACGGGATACAGATCTTTCTAACGAGCTATTGAACCCGTCAAACGGAGATCGGGTGCCAAAGTTATGCCCCCGGGAAGTTGAACCACCAATTTACCCAAACGGGCGCCCACAGTTTTGGCGCCTCATCTCCTACGGTTAGGTTTTTGGACGTTTCAAATTCTACATTGTTTCTCAACAATAAATAGGCCCTCGAGCCTCATTGTAAAACAGTTCAGAGGTCTGTAGCCACCACATCTCTTCTCAGAGATTCGCTACCAGCACCCTAGCTATTTATTTCCATTATGTCTGTAAGCATCTTTCTGTTATTTGATATTAATGAAATGAAGTGTTATTTCCGCTGCATCTCTGTATTTATGGTTATGTGTTTATTCTGTTGCGTTCCTGCATAAAATCCGGATCAGTGGTATCAGAGCAGGTTGCTCTTTCTTTGTTTTTATTTGCATGTCCCCAACGCGGTCGAATTTATAAGGAGTTATAGGAGCTTGGTCTGAGGCAGACAGGGGAAGATCGGCCCTCGCAAACCCTCGTAGGGGGAACGACCTCCATGGCGGAAGAAAGAAAAGACGAAAGCGAGAGAGATCATCAAAATGCGCTCGAGGAGGCCCTCGAGAAACAAAGGAACGCGATGATGGATAGCTTTGCTCAAATCCTTCAACGACTGCCCACATATGGCGCATCTGCATCCAACAGCCACTCTGGAGGCGCCACTCCCTTCAAAGTACAGGTAAACTTTGACATTCCTATATTTGAAGGAAAAATAGATGCAGACGCTGTAGACAGATGGTTAAATTTATTGGAAGGGTATTTCTCGGTCCATGACTTCTCTGACCGAGAAAAGATTATTTTTGCACTCCTCAAAGCCGCCCCCCATGTCAAAGACTGGTGGGAAACCTACCGTGAGCAAGAGGGCGAAGGGGAAACCTCTCTGTTCTCGACCACACCCACTTGGAATTCGTTCCGAGACGGCATCAAGGAACAATATTACCCTGTGGGGAGCTATGAGGACAAATACATCCAATGGACCACGCTGCGGCAACAAAAGGATCAAGATGTGCACGGACTGACGAATCTGTTCCATACCCGACGCACAAAGTTGGGTATTAAAGATTGAGAGGAGAGACATTTGGTCTTTCAATCTGCATGAATTTGTCTGCCTGAAGCACATTCAGGAGGAAATGGAGTTCCTCGACATTACATCGCTTGGCACGGCATATCGCTATGCCGCCAAGATCGAGCAGAAATTTAAGCAGAAGAAGCGAGACTTTGGCTCTGCGAATCCGAAAGGTGCCCCGAATCGAAGAACAAGGGGCAAGGCCAAAGCAATGCGACTCAGAACAACACCACAAATCCAAAGAAGGACACAGGGAAGTGGTGTGAATTTCATAACAGCCCCACTCACAACACAAACGAGTGTCGGGCCAAACAGTCTTTGGTGGCTGAACTAAAGGCACCCGAATCAGATGCATTTTTTGATCCTGAGTTAGAACCAGACAAAGGCAATGACAAAGGGAAGAAGATCATTGATGCGGATCCCAGTGCCATTGTTGCCACCACCAAGATCCAGAAGGAGGGTCCAGAGGATCCAGAGGAGGGGGAGCGCCTCTTCCAGTCGCAGATGTGGGTGAAGGGTTCTCCGCTGCGGTTTCTCGTCGATAGCGGAAGCCAAAAGAACCTCATTTCAGCAGACGTCGTGAAGCGGCTCGGCCTACCAACCATAGCACACCGCAGCCGTATACCATCGCGGTGGCTCCTGCGGGGAGAGATCTCTCCCCGCATCAACGACGGTGCGGGCTTCCATACGGTATCAAGCCATTCACGGATGAGGTATTGTGTGATGTTGCTCCTCTTGATGTAGGCGATGTATTATTGGGCCAGCCATACTTATGGGGCGACATGCTTTGTGTATGAGTCTATACACACCTGCCTCGTGCGTATTATTACTATAGGAAATAACTGTCACGGGATACGGAGTAGTACCGCCTCTGCCATCTCTTTGACTACGCAAACAGCAGTAAGATTGTTTCAGACCAGGAAATTCATTTTCCTTACGACTCACTCACGGGGAAAGAAGAATATTGTGGCCACATCCTCGAAACAGGGTTCCCTTTCACGGCTGCAGCAGATGGACAAAGTCATGGAGGAATACGATGACAATTTCTCCTCACTCATAGAGGTTCCTCTACACTGTCAAGACAAGCACTCCATTGATCTGACTCCCAATGCACCACCACCTGATGTTTCCATACATCCTGCAACTACACATACAGAATCCAAACATGTACTGTATGAGGCTGATAAAGAAACCAAATTTACTAAACGCATCCAGCATGTCCACCCGCAGGTCCATGACATCTTCAACACATCTAATACTCAGTTCAACAGAATTTGCCTCATCTCATGGAGGATCTCAACGCAATGGGGACCATTTATTCCTAAGGAGGGAGGAATGATCCAGGTGGATATCGGTGGCCACCCACCTATTCCATTTGGACCAGCACCATCAATTCTTGCAGCTTTTCACATTCAGCACAACTTACTATTTTTAGCAGGTTTTCGGGTCCTCCACTCTCGGGGCCGTTTTGGGGGCTTAATGATCCAGGTGGATATTGGTGGCCACCCACCTATTCCAGTTGAACCCCCATCTTCAGTTCTTTCAATTTTCAAGTTGCAACAAAACTTACTATTTTAGCAGTTTTTCGGGTCCTGAACTTCCGGAGCCATTTTGAGGCCCTAACTGACGTTTTTGGGAAAACGGAGACCCAGGATAGATATTTCTAACGAGCTATTGAATGCGTCAAACGGAGATCGGGTGCCAAAGTTATGCCCCTGGGAAGTTGAACCACCAATTTACCCAAACGGGCACCCACGGTTTTGGCGCCTCATCTCCTACGGTTAGGTTTTTGGACGTTTCAGATTCTACATTGTTTCTCAACAATAAATAGGCCCTCGAGCCTCATTGTAACACAGTTCAGAGGTCTGTAGCCATCACATCTCTTCTAAGAGATTCGCTACCAGCACCCTAGCTATTTTATTTCCATTATGCCTGTAAGCATATTTCTGTTATTTGATATTAATGAAATGAAGCATTATTTCCGCTGCATCTCTCTGTTCATGGTTATTTCTGTATTCTATTGCGTTCCTGCATAAAATCCGGATCAGTGGTATCAGAGCGGGTCTGCTCTTTCTTTGTTTTTCTTTGCATGTCCCCAACGCGGTCAGGGTATTAGGAGTTAGGGCTTGATCTGGTTGAACCCTTGCAAGATCAGCCTCGCAAACCCCGACGACCTCCCATGGTGGAAGAAAAGAAAGACGAGGGAGCAGGAGATCCTATCAAAATACTGCTCGAGGAGGCCCTCGAGAAACAAAGGAACGCGATGATGGATAGCTTTGCTCAAATCCTTCAACGACTGCCCACATATGGCGCATATGCATCTAACAGCCACTCTGGAGGCGCCACTCCCTTCAAGGTACAGGTAAACTTTGACATTCCTATATTTGAAGGAAAAATAGATGCAGACGCTGTAGACAAATGGTTAAATTTGTTGGAAGGGTATTTCTTGGTCCATGACTTCTCTGACCGAGAAAAGATTATTTTTGCACTCCTCAAAGCCGCCCCCCATGTCAAAGACTGGTGGGAAACCTACCGTGAGCAAGAGGGCGAAGGGGAACCCTCTCTGTTCTCGACCACACCCACTTGGAATTCATTCCGAGACAGCATCAAGGAACAATATTACCCCGTGGGGAGCTATGAGGACAAATACATCCAATGGACCACGCTGCGGCAACAAAAGGATCAAGATGTGCATGAACTGACGAATCTGTTCCATACCCTGCGCACAAAGTTGGGTATTAAAGATTCGGAGAGACATTTGGTGCTCAAGTACCGCGGCTGTCTACACAAACACATTCGGGAGGAAATGGAGTTCCTCGACATTACATCGCTTGGCACGGCATATCGCTATGCCGCCCGAATCGGCTTATAAAGCGAAGAAGCGAGACTTTGGATACAACGAATACGAAGGTTCGGCGAATCGAAAGAACAAGGGGAAACTGTAAAGCAATGCGACTCGAGAAAATGAACACAAATCAAAGAAAGGACACGAAGTGGTGTGAATTTCATAACGACCCACTCACGGGACAAACGAGTGTCGGGCCAGCTGATCTTTGGGCCATTTGAACTAAAAGGCACCGAATCGAATCCATTTACGATCCTGAGTTAGAACCAGACAAAGGTAATGACAAAGGGAAGCAGATCATTGATGCGGATCCAAGTGCCATTGTTGCCACCACCAAGATCCAGAAGGAGGGTCCAGAGGATCCAGAGGAGGGGGAGCGCCTCTTCCAGTCGCAGATGTGGGTGAAGGGTTCTTCGCTGCAGTTTCTCGTCGATAGCGGAAGCCAAAAGAACCTCATTTCAGCAGACGTCGTGAAGCGGCTCGGCCTACCAACCATAGCACACCCGCAGTCGTATACCATTGGGTGGCTCCACCCAGGGAGAGATCTCTGCATCCTCCAGCAGTGCTGACTTCCATACAGTATCAAGCCATTCACGGATGAGGTATTGTGTGATGTTGCTCCTCTTGATGTAGCTGATGTATTATTGGGCCAACCATACTTATGGAGGCGACATGCTGTGTATGAGTCTAGGCCTCGTGTTGTTATTATTACTTTGGGAAATAACTTGTACAAGATATCGAAGGTAGTACCGCCTCCTGTCATCTCTTTGACTACTGCAAAACAACGCAGTAAGATCGTTTCCCAAACCAGGAAATTCATTTTCCTTACGACTCACTCACGGGGAAAGAAGAATATTGTGGCCACAACCTTGAAATAGGGCTCCCTTGCACGGCTGCAGCAGATGGACAAAGTCATGGAGGAATACGATGACAATTTCTCCTCACTCATAAAGGTTCCTCTCCTTTGTCGAGAATGGCTTACTCCATTGATACGATTCCCGATACACCACCACGATGTTGCCATACATCCTGCCAACTACACATACAGAATCCAAACATGCATTGTATGAGGCTGATAAAGAAACCAAATTTACTAAACACATCCAGCATGTCCACCTGCAGTCCATGACATCTTCAACACATCTAATACTCAGTTCAACAGAACTTGCCTCATCTCATGGAGGATCTCAACGCAATGGGGACCATTGCTTCCTAAGGAAGGAGGAATGATCCAGGTGGATATCGGTGGCCACCCACCTATTCCATTTGGACTAGCACCATCAATTCTTGCAGCTTTTCACATTCAGCACAACTTACTATTTTTAGCAGGTTTTCGGGTCCTCCACTCTCGGAGCCGTTTTTGGGGCTTAATGATCCAGGTGGATATTGGTGGCCACCCACCTATTCCATTTGAACCCCCATCTTCAGTTCTTTCAATTTTCAAGTTGCAACAAAACTTACTATTTTTAGCAGTTTTTCGGGTCCTAAACTTCCGGAGCCGTTTTGAGGCCCTAAACGACATTTTTTGGGAAAATGGAGGGCAACATGGGTCCATGGACCGATGTTGCCCATTCCAAAATTGAAGACCTCGGATAGATCTTTCTAAGGAGCTATTGAACGCGTCAAACGGAGATCGGGTGCCAAAGTTATGCCCCCGGGAAGTTGAACCACCCATTTACCCAAACGGGCGCCCACAGTTTTGGCGCCTCATCTCCTACGGTTCGGTTTTTGGACGTTTCAAATTCTACATTGTTTCTCAACAATAAATAGGCCCTCGAGCCTCATTGTAACACAGTTCAGAGGTCTGTGGCCATCACATCTCTTCTCAGAGATTCGCTACCAGCACCCTAGCTATTTTATTTCCAGTATGCCTGTAAGCATATTTCTGTTATTTGATATTAATGAAATGAAGCATTATTTCCGTTGCATCTCTATGTTCATGGTTATTTCTATATTCTGTTGTGTTCCTGCATAAATCCGGATCAGTGGTATCGGAGCGGGTCTGCTCTTTCTTTGTTTTTATTTGCATGTCCCCAACGCGGTCAGGGTATAAGGAGTTAGGGCTCGATCTGGTTGAACCCTTGCAAGATCAGCCTCGCAAACCCCGACGACCTCCCGTAAGAAAAGAAAGGCGAGGGGAAGCGAGAGATCCTATCCAAAAATCTTTGCTCGAGAGGCCCTCGAGAAACAAGACGATGATGGATAGCTTTGCTCAAATCCTTCAACCACGCACATATGGCGCATGCATCCAACGACCACTACGGAGAGCGCCACTCCTTAAGTACGGAGTAAACTTTGACATTCCTATATTTGAAGGAAGGAAAAATAGTCTGGCATTTATGACAGTGGTTAAATTTGTTTGGAAGGATATTTCTCGGTCCATGACTTCTCTGACCGAGAAAAGATTATTTTTGCACTCCTCAAAGCCGCCCCCCATGTCAAAGACTGGTGGGAAACCTACCGTGAGCAAGAGGGCGAAGGGGAACCCTCTCTGTTCTCGACCACACCCACTTGGAATTCATTCCGAGACGGCATCAAGGAACAATATTACCCTGTGGGGAGATATGAGGACAAATACATCCAATGGACCATGCTGCGGCAACAAAAGGATCAAGATGTGCACGAACTGACGAATCTGTTCCATACCCTGCGCACAAAGTTGGGTATTAAAGATTCAGAGATACATTTGGTGCTCAAGTACCGCAGCTGTCTGCACAAACACATTCAGGAGGAAATGGAGTTCCTCGACATTACATCGCTTGGCACGGCATATCGCTATGCCGCCAAGATCGAGCAGAAATTTAAGCAGAAGAAGCGAGACTTTGGATCTGCGAATCCGAAAGGTGCCCCCGAATCGAAGAACAAGGGGCAAGGCCAAAGCAATGCAACTCATAACAACACCACAAATCCAAAGAAGGACACAGGGAAGTGGTGTGAATTTCATAACAGCCCCACTCACAGCACAAACGAGTGTCGGGCCAAACAGTCTTTGGTGGCTGAACTAAAGGCACCCGAATCAGATGAATTTTCTGATCCTGAGTTAGAACCAGACAAAGGAAATGACAAAGGGAAGCAGATCATTGATGCGGATCCCAGTGCCATTGTTGCCACCACCAAGATCTAGAAGGAGGGTCCAGAGGATCCAGAGGAGGGGGAGCGCCTCTTCCAGTCGCAGATGTGGGTGAAGGGTTCTCCGCTGCAGTTTCTCGTTGATAGCGGAAGCCAAAAGAACCTCATTTCAGCAGACGTCATGAAGCGGCTCGGCCTACCAACCATTGAACACCCGCAGCCGTATACCATCGGGTGGCTCCACCCAGGGAGAGATCTCCGCATCCGCCAGCAGTGCCGACTTCCATACAGTATCAAGCCATTCACGGATGAGGTATTGTGTGATGTTGCTCCTCTTGATGTAGCTGATGTATTATTAGGCCAACCATACTTGTGGAGGCGACATGCTGTGTATGAGTCTAGGCCTCGTGCTGTTATTATTACTTTGGGAAATAACTTGTACAGGATACCGGAGGTAGTACCGCCTCTTGCCATCTCTTTGACTACTGCAAAACAACGCAGTAAGATTGTTTCCCAGACCAGGAAATTCATTTTCCTTACGACTCACTCACAGGGAAAGAAGAATATTGTGGCCACAACCTCGAAACAGGGCTCCCTTTCACGGCTGCAGCAGATGGACAAAGTCATGGAGGAATACGATGAAAATTTCTCCTCACTCATAGAGGTTCCTCTACACTGTCAGGACAAGCACTCCATTGATCTGACTCCCAATGCACCACCACCTGATGTTGCCATACATCCTGCAACTACACATACATAATCCAAACATGTACTGTATGAGGCTGATAAAGAAACCAAATTTACTAAATGCATCCAGCATGTCCACCCGCAGGTCCATGACATCTTCAACACATCTAATACTCAGTTCAACAGAATTTGCCTCATCTCATGGAGGATATCAACGCAATGGGGACCATTGCTTCCTAAGGAGGGAGGAATGATCCGGGTGGATATCGGTGGCCACCCACCTATTCCATTTGGACCAGCACCATCAATTCTTGCAGATTTTCACATTCAGCACAACTTACTATTTTTAGCAGGTTTTCGGGTCCTCCACTCTCGGAGCCATTTTGGGGGCTTAATGATCTAGGTGGATATTGGTGGCCACCCACCTATTCCATTTGAACCCCCATCTTTAGTTCTTTCAATTTTCAAGTTGCAACAAAACTTACTATTTTTAGCAGTTTTTCGGGTCCTGAACTTCCGGAGCTGTTTTGAGGCCCTAAACGACATTTTTTGGGAAAACGGAGAGCAACATGGGTCCATGGACTGATGTTGCTCGTTCAAAAATTGAAGTCCTCGGATAGATCTTTCTAACGAGCTATTGAGCGCGTCAAACGGAGATCGGGTGCCAAAGTTATGCCCCCAGGAAGTTGAACCACCAATTTACCCAAACGGGCGCCCATAGTTTTGGCGCCTCATCTCCTACGGTTAGGTTTTTGGACGTTTCAGATTCTACATTGTTTCTCAACAATAAATAGGCCCTCGAGCCTCATTGTAACATAGTTCAGAGGTCTGTAGCCATCACATCTCTTCTTAGAGATTCGCTACCAGCACCCTAGCTATTTTATTTCCATTATGCCTGTAAGCATATTTCTGTTATTTGATATTAATGAAATGAAGCATTATTTCCGCTGCATCTCTATGTTCATGGTTATTTCTATATTTTGTTGCGTTTCTGCATAAATCCGGATCAGTGGTATCAGAGTGGGTCTGCTCTTTCTTTGTTTTTCTTTGCATGTCCCCAGCGCGGTCAGGGTATAAGGAGTTAGGGCTCGATCTGGTTGAACCCTTGCAAGATCAGCCTCGCAAACCCCGACGACCTCCCATGGCGGAAGAAAAGAAAGACGAGGGAGCAGGAGATCCTATCAAAATGCTGCTCGAGGAGGCCCTCGAGAAACAAAGGAACGCGATGATGGATAACTTTGCTCAAATCCTTCAACGACTGCCCACATATGGCGCATCTGCATCCAACAGCCACTCTGGAGGCGCCACTCCCTTCAAGGTACGGGTAAACTTTGACATTCCTATATTTGAAGGAAAAATAGATGCAGACGCTGTAGACAGATGGTTAAATTTGTTGGAAGGATATTTCTCGATCCATGACTTCTCGACCTGAGAAAATATTGATATTATTTGCACTCCTCAAAGCCGCCCCCCATGTCAAGGCGGTGGGAAACCTACGTGAGCAAAGAGGAGCGAGAAGAACCCTCGTTCTCGACCACACCCATAGGTCGTTCGAGACGACATCAAGGAACAATATTACCTTGTGGGGAGCTATGAGGACAAATACATCCAATGGACCACGCTGCGACAACAAAAGGATCAAGATGTGCACGAACTGACGAATTTGTTCCATACCCTACGCACAAAGTTGGGTATTAAAGATTCAGAGAAAAAATTGGTGCTCAAGTACTGCGGCTGTCTGCACAAACAAATTCAGGAGGAAATGGAGTTCCTCAACATTACATCACTTCGCACGACATATCGCTATGCCGCCAAGATCGAGTAGAAATTTAAGCAGAAGAAGCGAGACTTTGGATCCACTTGGTCAGAGGAACCATCGAGCAGAAACGGGGAAAGGCCAAACAATGCGACTGTGAACAACACCACAAATGCAAAAGAAGAACACAGGTAAGTGGTGTGAATTTCATAACAGCCCCACTTACAGCACAAACGAGTGTTGGGCCAAACAGTCTTTGGTGGCCGAACTAAAGGCACCTGAATCAGATGCATTTTCTGATCCTGAGTTAGAACCAGACAAAGGAAATGAAAAAGGGAAGTAGATCATTGATGCGGATCCTAGTGCCATTGTTGCCACCACCAAGATACAGAGGGAGGGTCCAGAGGATCCAGAGGAGGGGGAGCGCCTCTTCCAGTCGCAGATGTGGGTGAAGGGTTCTCCGCTACAATTTCTCGTTGATATCGGAAGCCAAAAGAACCTCATCTCAGCAGAGGCCGTGAAGCGGCTCGGCCTACCAACCATAGCACACTCGCAGCCATATACCATCGGGTGGCTCCACCCAGGGAGAGATCTTCGCATCCGCCAGCAATGCCGCCTTCCATACAGTATCAAGCCATTCACGGATGAGGTATTGTGTGATGTTGCTCCTCTTGATGTAGCTGATGTATTATTGGGCCAACCATACTTGTGGAGGCGAC
The DNA here is from genome assembly GCA_034641835.2 of Pinus albicaulis. Classification (NCBI taxonomy): domain Eukaryota; kingdom Viridiplantae; phylum Streptophyta; class Pinopsida; order Pinales; family Pinaceae; genus Pinus; species Pinus albicaulis. The sequence goes on along the minus strand of JAXQQM020080229.1, from coordinate 15,459 downwards.
ATGTTGTGTATGAGTCTAGGCCTCGTGCTGTTATTATTACTTTGGGAAATAACTTGTACAGGATACCGGAGGTAGTACCGCTTCCTGCCATCTCTTTGACTACTGCAAAACAACGCAGTAAGATTGTTTCCCAGACTAGGAAATTAATTTTCCTTATGACTCACTCCCAGGGAAAGAAGAATATTGTGGCCACAACCTCGAAACAGGGCTCCCTTTCATGGCTGCAGCAGATGGACAAAGTCATGGAGGAATACAATGAAAATTTCTCCTTACTCATAGAGGTTCCTCTACACTGTCAGGACAAACACTCCATTGATCTGACTCCCAATGCACCACCACCTGATGTTGCCATACATCCTGCAACTACACATACAGAATCCAAACATGTATGTTGTATCAATTTGATAAAAGAAACCAAATTTACTAAACGCATCCGGCATGTCCACAATGTCCACCTTGAGGTCCATGACATCTTCAACATCTAATACTCGATTCGATGGGAATTTGCCTCATCTCATGGAGGATCTCAGCACCCAATGGGGACCATTGCTTCCTGAGAGGAGAATGATCGGTGGATATCGGTGGCCACCCACCTATTCCATTTGGACAGCACCATCAATTCTTGTAACTTTTCACATTCGGCACAACTTACTATTTTTAGCGGGTTTCGGAGTCCTCCACTCTCGGAGTTGTTTTGGAGACAGCAGTCAGTGGATATTGGTGGCCACCCACTATTCCATTTGAACCCCATATTCGGTTCTTTCAATTTTCAGTTGCAACGAAAACTTACTATTTTTAGCAGTCTTTCGGGTCCTGAACTTCCGGAGCCGTTTTGAGGCCCTAAACGACATTTTTTGGGAAAACGAAGAGCAACATGGGTCCATGGACCGATGTTTCTCATTAAAAAATTGAATTCCTCGGATAGACCTTTCTATCGAGCTATTGAGCGCGTCAAACGGAGATCGGGTGCCAAAGTTATGCCCCTGGGAAGTTGAACCACCAATTTACCCAAACGGGCGCCCATAGTTTTGGTGCCTCATCTCCTACGGTTAGGTTTTTGGACGTTTGAGATTCTACATTGTTTCTCAACAATAAATAGGCCCTCGAGCCTCATTGTAACACGATTCGGAGGTACGCAGCCATCACATCTCTTCTCAGAGATTCGCTACCAACACCCTAGCTATTTTATTTCCATTATGCCTGTAAGCATATTTCTGTTATTTGATATTAATGAAATGAAGCATTATTTCCGCTGCATCTCTATGTTCATGGTTATTTCTATATTTTGTTGCGTTCCTGCATAAATCTGGATCAGATGGCACTCTCCATGGTCTGATGCAACTGCTTCATGGCCCCATCTAATTCATGTGAAAGAGTGAGAGATTCATCAGCCCATGGTGTTAAATGGTCGTTGAGTACCTGCTTCTTGCGCACGAGGCCCGCAATTTCATTTCTGAGCCCGTGGCTGGTCTGAAGGCATGCTAATAATTAGTATGGGATGAGGGTGGTCATAGTGGCTTCCATTTTCTCAAAATATTGCTCCTTTTGGTGCAGCTCGTAATTAATTTGGAGAAGTAGGGGATCACGTTGCACCTGGGACCATAGCGTCATAGCAGTCTCGAAAAATTCAATGCCCTTTGTGATCTGTGTGGTAATACTTTTTGTACCTTCCATAACGAGTGCGACTCGCTGGGCACACACCTCCGGGGGGGTCTCAACCTGTAGCTTGGCTTGTAGTGATGCTATCTGAAGTTAAAAATCAGCCTTAACAACCTACTCTTTAGTCTGCGATGCCTTCAAAGCAGTGACCAAGCCTTCGACCTTGGCCTGCGGCACAGTGGAGGCAGGAATTACTTTTGGAATATCCTCATAGAGCCAGTCTATAAACTGCTCTAATTTAGCATGCTGCACGATGGAGGTGATGTGTGTGACCTGGGCTTGGGCAGTTTCAGAAGCTTTGGTCACAATAGTTTTCTTGGCCTCACTAAGTTGCTACTGCGTGCGCAGTTCTCTGTGTTGAAGCTCACTGGTGATGGAGATAAAAAAGTCATGCACTTGTGCACCCGTCAGGCGTACAAAATCAAGGTCAACTGAAGAGCACACGTGGAATTGGTCTCACAATACCAAGGGTACCATAGCAAAATCTCTTCCTAGGAGGGGGTAGATCCGACTGTCTGTTACGGTGGTCAAGGTTGTAACTGTAGCTGGCTGGCTCGATTGATTCTGCCTTGCCTGAAGTGTGTCTGATTTTAGCTAAAGGGTCTACAGTTTAGACTGCAAAGCTTCTACCATGGCCTTGTGTTGTCCTTCCAAAGTAGCCCATCAGTGTTCTGATGCAATGGTGACGGCGTCCAAATTATTCTCTAAGTCATCTTCTGTCAATCTGACCTTCATTTCTACGCCAGGCTTAATATCCTTACACTTCTTCCTTGGTCCTTTGGGAGTTTCACTGGTGCATTTAGTACCGTGTGGGGACGCCTCATCTTCGTCACTAAGCCCTTCAAGTCCCTGATCCTGCTGTGATTCCTACTCTGTCCCTGTGGTAACATCTCCAGGGATTTCTTCGGTCATGATTTTCTTCATAGCATGTACTTTAGATTCCTTCATGGTTTCCGACGAGATAGTATCCTTTGGAGTCGTTCTTTAGCTAGATGTACCTACTGTAACCGGGGTAGATGACTTGAAGCCAAGCTTACATGCTGGTGGCCACATTGCAACCACTTGATCAATTTCTGCTTCTATATCCATATAAGGGAGAGTATACCAGGCTGGATCTCCGCGGGCCTGAACTTGCACATTATGAATAGTAACCTAAAGTGCTGCAATATCCTTGTACTTTTCGTAGATCGTGGGAGAGAAGCATGGCTGCGAATGAATTGATGCTGCCAGAGCACGATTAAATAATACCCATAATACCTTATTCTCCTCTATCTACTTGGGATCCTTTGAATTCCAAAGGTTTAAAAGCCAAGAACCCTCACACATACCTGGCTTGAGTTCGGGGAGCATTTCCTCATCAGGTGCATCCCACACAACCAAGGAAATTAATAGCATCAGCTACGAGTAGCAGAATGCCATTCTGTGTTCTTGTGCATCATGCACTTGTCTAAAAATTCATCAACGAGGTATTCGACCAGTTGTAGCAGACCCCTTTTCCGCATCTACCGACAAGATGAATTACATAGGCAAGGACGACCAATGCGTGATACTTGCTCATCATTTTGCATGCAAGCAATAGGGTACCCATTTGCACTCCTAGATCATTTATTGTGTCTACCAGGAAACCTCTCTGGTTGCCACCAATGTGATATTTCTCCTGGACCTCATTAACAATCCGTTGCTTGTGCTTCTTACCGATGCCCTCCTTACGATTTGGCCCATGTGTGGGGAGGCCAGTGATTTGGTGAATTAAGGCAACATCAATCGAGATGCAACCCTAGATCCATAAACACCCATCGTGGACCAGTGCTAGCAGCTGGCGAACAACCGATCTGGTGATGTCATAGCGGCCAAAGCGGGGGATGCGCACCAAGTTTAATATCCCCAAACTAACCAAGGCCAGTGATTCGGTGAATTAAGGCAACATCAATCGCGATGCGACCCTAGATCCATAAACACCCATCGTGGACCAGCACTAGCAGCTGGCAAAAAACTGATCTGGTGATGTCATAGCGGCCAAAGCGGGGGATGCGCAACAAGTTTAATATCCCCAAACCGACCAATCTGCGTGCCCACGGCATAGGCTCTACCTTAGGCACATTACCGTACACCACTCTTTCAAGATATAATTCTGGATGCAGTACTGGGAAGGCTTCCAGATTTCCCAGATCATGATCATCGAATTTAAGGAGGGGGAGGCCTCCAAACATATCACCATTCAGAGGCACCTCCACCGGGACCAAAGGCATCTACAGGTAGGCGCGAACAAAGTCGACATTCTTGGGGACACGTAGGGTTGACTTGCTTGGCTTAACATATCGCGATAGCCAGGAAAGCGGAGTCACGTGTAGAGCTTCCTTCAAAGCTGTCATAGGGCGCTTCAAGGAATCGGGCGAACGACCCTTAGGCACCTTTCGAGGGGAATTTATAATCTGAGGGGACGTGCATGGTTTCACCCTGGGCCACTTCGTATCTTTCTCTTTTCCTTTCTCCACTCCCTTCACCTTCCCTTCTCCCTTCCTATTGGCCGTAGACAGGACCTCCTTGATATTAGGGGTTACTTGTGATACATCTTCAGACCCAGCTTCCCTGGAAGCCATGACAAGCAATGATTCAGCGGGGTTAGTAGTAGTCATTATTTCTTGAAAGACCAATTCAAGGTTGTTTCTATCAGAAGGGGTAGCTCATCCAGACATACTGATGACAATGGCACATAATAGATTGAGTTCATAGAGGAGCACAAGGCACAAGAGTATCAGAAAGGAAACAAACCCGTTTTGATCGACGACCCTCTGTTTATAGCCCCCGATGGGTAAAAATGGTCGGATTAGCGTTAATTGCAACTTATCATTATGGAAATGGTAAAAAATCCTTTGATATTTCCACATTAATAATGAATTTCCCGTTTCGTTCAACAGTAAAATCACTTTTTCACCCAGTTTCCCCATTCCAATAGCTAGTTTTTCCGGCCGCATACCACCCCTGCGCTTGCGTCGCACCTTTTTGCACCACCTATCATGTGCACTATCCCTGTGCAGTCATCAACCATGCCTTCGATTTTTTGCCTTAGTGCGCACATCATCCTTTACACAGCTACTCCGACCATATAGTTGGTTTGTCAACACCGGGTTGTCCTTATAGGGTTTCAGATGACATTCATTAACGTACCCCGGCAAGTAAACTCCACAAGGTGTAGCCAACCTGACTGCACCACCATCGGTAATCTCCTTTACTATGTATGGACCCAACCACTGCTTACCGAACTTTCCTAGATGGCATGCAAACTGGCTGTCATAAAGTAATACCAATTCGTCTTCCTTAAAGACCTTCTGCCAAATATGTCGATCATGCCAAGAATTTTCGCAAGCCTTCGGAACCTGTTGGTGGAATTGAGCTATGAACCGATCTTCTTCCAAGGCCCCCAGTTGCGCCAAGAGTTCCTCCATGATGCTTGGTTCTGCCATGTTTGTAAACGTCGAAATTGCGCAGGTTGGGAACAATGTATTCCATAGGTATGATGGCCTCCTTCCTGTAGACCATTCTAAAGGGTGTTTTTCCCATGAGTTTCTTACATGTGGTCCTATAGGCCCAGATTACTGAGGGAATGTGCATGTCAAAATCACTTCGGCTGAGTGTTACAAATATTAGTGAGTGCATGTTCCAAGATTTTATTGAAGGCCTCTACTCTCCCGTTCACCTGTGGGTTATATGGGGTACTTTTCCCATGGTGGATCTGGAATTCCTCAGTAAAAGCCCCAATAGTTTCATTAAAAAAATGCGTACCTATGTCACTCATTAGGATCTTTAGGAAACCAAGCCTGCTCAGAATATGTTCAAAAATGAGGTGTATAGAGGTATTTGCAGTACAGTCCTTGACATATTTTGCCTCCGCCCACCTGGTTACATAATTAGTGGCAGCGATGTTGTAACGGGCACCCGTATTTTTTCCTTGGGGATTGATGGGTCCTACAAAGTCTATGGCCCACTTGTCGAACGCCTGCAGATCCATATATGGTTGCAAGGGCTTCTCATCTCGACGTGAGGGTTTCCCAGTCCATTGGCATGCGTCACAGGCCCGATAGTATGCATGTTCATCTTTATGCAATGTGGACCACCATGACCCAGCCCTAAATACTTTCTACGCAGTGGCTTTTCCTGCATAGTGCCCTCCTGCCACTCCTCCATGGGCCTCATCCAAGATAGCTTGTATTTCATGTTCCAATACATACATCTGCAGCACCTCATCTACACCCAACTTGTAGAGCTTTCTAGCGATTATGGTAAAATCGGCTGCGCAGGCAACCAATTCCTTTTTCTGTGGTACTAAAATGTCATGGGGCACCATACCTATGGTCAAAAAATGAATAATTTCTGCAAAGTGCTTATCCACCACCTTGATAGCAAATAGCTGTGTGTCCATTAATATTTCTTCTAGATTAGTCGGCTCTTCCCCATTCTCAATCCGAGACAAGTGATCAGGCCTAACATTCAATCTCCCTGGTTTCACACTGATTTCAAAATCATACTCCTGGAACAAAAGTAACCACCTACAAATCTTGCCCACCAACACAGGATTATTGACCAAGTATTTTAAAGTTGAATGATCTGTGAGCATCTTGAAGTGTCCACCTAATAAATAGTGCATGTATTTTTGTAGGGCATACACCATTTCCAACCCTTCGTGCTCCGTGGTAGAATAGCTATGATCTACGCTCAATAGTTTTATGCTATCAAAGGAAACTAGATGATTAATGTCCTCTTCTCCTGGCTACGCTAAGAAAACTCCTAGTGCTATCCCTGATGCATCCACATGCACATGAAAGACCTTTGCCCAGTCAGGAAATATAAGAATAGGTGATGTTACTATCTTTTCCTTTAGCAGCTCAAAGCTCTTCTGACACTCGTAATCCAAAAAAAAGTAGACATCCTTCTTTAGCATTTTTTCCATTGGTGCAGTGATCAAATCATACCCTTGAATAAAATTCCTATACTAACTTGTGTGGCCTAATATGGAGCACAAATGTTTCTCAGTGGTGGGGAGTGTCAAATTGATGATAACCGTGATCTTGGATGGGTCAACCATCAATCCCTGCTGACACACTGCGTGTCCCAAAAAAATCACAAATGGGAAACAAAATATGCATTTTTTGATGTTTAGTGAAATTTGGTGTTTCCTGCAGGCATCCAGCATCATGCGCAGGTTTGACACGTGATTCTTCACTAATCCAAACACTGTCCAATCGTCAAAATATACTTCTAGAAACTTATGAATGGATTCCTTGAATATTGCTACAACTATGCATGAAAAGATGGAGAGGGCATTTTTCAGTCTAAACAACATGACAGTGCAATGGAACGATTCCCACTCAGTCGCGAAGGTTGTATTGTTGCTGTCTTCAGGTGCTATGCAGATTTGATGGTACCCAGAGAACCCATCAGTGAATGAGTATGCTTTTTGTCCTCCCACATGATCCAAAATTTCATCAGAGAATAGCGTAGGGAAAGGATCATGTACCCAGACATCATTTAACTTGCGTAGGTCTACACAAATCATTATCTCTCCTTTAGTATTCTTTACTTGGACCACCATAGGGCTTACCCAATTTGACTGTTCCACTGGTTCAATGATACCTGCAGCCACCAACTTCTCTATTTCCTCCTTGAATTTCTGTTTACATTTAGGGTTAAGGTGATAGGACCGTTGTTTTATAGGGCAAACATCTAGATTCAAGGTAATCCTAATAACGCCCTTATCCTCGATGATCCCTTTGAGTTCATAGAACTTTGTGGGGAACAGATCCTGATATTCGATCAGCAGTTCCGTGATATTTCCCACTGTCACTATCCCAGTAATCCCCAATTTTAGCCATCTTGGGCTGTGCTTCCATGCCAATGTTGACTTCCTTCAGTTTCAATGGTTTGGTTACATAAACTACCTGTAGCAAAGGTCCTGAAATGGCATGTTCCCTTTCTTATTCTGGGATAGTGATATTCCAGGGGTCCTCATGACAGTCTCCTACTGAAAAATTTATGCAGTTGACAATATCCTACATCTGCGCATCCCAGGCTGGCACAGTACATTCCTGCTTAGAGAAGGACTCATTAAAGACCAGAGCATATGTATCTTGTAGGGATTCATCAAGTTTCTCAGTTCCTACCACTAACCCAAACGTCATTAAAAAATCCTTAACCATTGTGCCCCAGTGACGAGTATGTTGGTGTAGTTCTGCATCCAAATACCAGGTGGTCGGGATTGATCCTGACACATGAATAAACATATGGACCCATTCATTTCATGTGTTTTCATTCCATACTTCCATCCAGAGAGCCAAGTGCTTGTGTGGATCCCCTCGACCTAAGAAGAGTTCCATAAGCGGGTTGGATGGAGGGTCAAATCGTAGGATCATCACCTTTAGACATTCCCCCTAGTCTTGAAAAGCTTCCTTATGGGTTTCCCACCATCATGCGGGGTCGCACGCATAGCCAAGTCAGGGGCCCAAAACCTTCTGTTATTTAGGGACCTCTGCTTCAATTGCTTTAAGAAAGTCCTTAACACTACCAGAAACATCAAAGTAGGGTAGTTCTCTTACCTCTGAGGAGATGCATCAGAAGCTCTTTGCGATCTTAAGACACCGCAACGCAGATACATCATGCAGTCGGTTTTGCCAATTTTCCATCTCTTCATTCGAGTCTGAGAGGCATTCACTGTCTTTCTCCCAACATAGCATGCCATCAGCTGTGGGGTTGATCCAATCGTTGTCTCGGGCAATCAGTTTGTAGATGCGATCAACATCCTCCTCCTCCATATATGTCTTGAGGATACCAAGGTGATTGCTAGTGAGAATCACCATTTCAAAAGAAAGATTTGTGAGGCGCTAGAAATCTTAAAACACCCTAATAACCTCAATAGGAATGGTGGCGTGGAGGTCATCAAAAATTGGGTGCCCTTATTTCCCTGACACTCTCACGTCCACTAGCCCCCCTCTCCTCCTTGTATTCTGCTAGCACCTGTGCTCTCCCATTTTATTATCCCCTAGACACCCGCTTAGGACCTTCAGTCTCCCCTCCACCTCCTCCTCTCTATTCACCCCTCTGGATTATTTTTGTTTTCCCTCCTTCTCACCTATTTTCCCTCTTTTTTTCACCCTTCATAACCCCCCCCTTACCTTAGCCCTCTTGATTTTGAATTCTAAATGATCACTTAAATAAACCCTCTCATTAACCCTAATCATTTCACCTAATTATTAAATAAATAATGTAACTGCTTATTAGTATTAATTAACCAATATTGGTTATAATAGGTGACTATTACCAATTAATATTAAAATTAATACTAATAAGATCAATAGTAACAATTATAATACAATATAGCTATCAATCATATATATCATACCATTCATTAATTCAATCTAATTTACATTAGTCATAAATATTAAGTAATATTAAACACCCCTCATAAAATAATTTCATAAAATTAGGTTTATACCATCCTTAATATTAAAATAAATCATAACATATACTTTTAAATAAAAATTAAATCCTATTAGAATTTTAACATTAATAATAAAAATGATAAATTATTTTAATTATCAATCATATACATAAGACCATCATTGATTCAATAAAAATATTTAGAATGATCATAAATATTATTTAATATTAAAAGCCCCATTAAGGATTTTAATAAAATTTCCTTAATATTATAATCATACACTTTCTTAATCATAATAAATCTAATTAGAATATTTCTAAAAATAAAATAAAATAAGAAATCAATTAGTAACATAGTTAATGATAAAATTAAAATAAATGATTTAATTATTTAATTATATTTTCCTGGGTATTTTTGCTGGTCGGCTATTTCTTTATCCTATTCCATTCCTTCCACTCATGATTGTATTTATCTCTTCCATCTGCCTCTCTTCTTGGTAGGTTAGTCTTGATGATGAGTCTTGGTTAGATTCGAAACATTGACGTAAAAATGGATACCGTGGAGATTCTGAATCCTCCTCCTCAAAACTCACACCACAAAAATATTCAAACTATCATCCTCCTCCTCTCATACTGGTTCAGTATGCTGCTCACCTTCTGCTGAATCCAGAGGGACTATCACCCGTGTACCTTCGTTTACAAAGATCATTCTTCTCCTTTTCAAATTAATGGTACCTCCCATGTCAATAGCCTAATCCATGCCTAAGAGCGCGGGGTAATGGTATGTGTCATCCACTATCTGGATTACTTCAAAATTAGCATAAACTTTAACACTTGAGATGTCTACCACAAACTTTGGCAGTCTTCCCTGTGGGATGATATTTTGTTGATCAGCCATCCATAACTAAATAGTAGACCATTCCAGCTTAGGTTCTCCCATTCTTTGCCATATTTTCTTGGGTAGGAAATTTGTGTCCGATCCTAAGTCAAGGATGACTTGGTCCATTTCATAGTCTCCAATCTGTGCAGTCATGCACATCTCCCGACCAGTTCTTTTTTTTTTTTCTTATACAAATTGTTCACATTTTTAACCTCTGGTTGTGAGGCAACCTTTTTTGCACAACTATCTATTAATTCTTGGATATTCTCTACTGCCTTCTGGTTGTGTAGCAGCTTCATACATGCCTGAAGGAATGGTTTAACTGCTTCATTTTCTTTTGGGTCTACCGAAATATTTGAGGTAGATGACTCATCTTTGGCCATCTCCCTCCGAGCTTCCACGAAGGTTTCTTTCTCCTTTTTTAGATCTAATATTTCCTTTTTCTCCACAACCTTCCTGATTAGTGACTCAGTCGTAGCTTTTTCCTCAGACCCTTCGGTGGTAATGCTGCTGTGCGTGATCACATTGATACTTGGCCCATCATCTTGTGGCTCTTCCTTAACCTATTGTACATTGTGCGTGTGCGTCTGCTATTTCTCTTGCATTTTTTCTATTAGCACTGGGAAGTCCTCAATGACATGGTTGAACTGCCTACAATATCTGTAGGACTGGTTCACAAGGTTCAGGCAGTCTCATGTAGTTGTAGCAGATCGGTTTCCCTCATCCTCGACCCACACTTCCACCTCTTCCTCCTCCCCTTCCTCTTGCGGGGGATCCACCCCTTCCAAAAGGAGATAGTGGTGATGAGGGGTCAGCCTGCACCCTGTAAAGGTTTCCCCTATCAACCATTAGGTCGAGTGTTCGAAAATTTTGTTCGTCGTGCTCCACAGATGAGCATAATCTGCACCGTTGTTGTTTCAATTTTGGAACATAGGCACCTAGTCGTGGGCAGTGATTTGTATCATGTCTTCCTTCTACCCGACATTCAGCGCACCACAACATGGTGGTACTAGGTCCCACCATTTCCCTATGGCGTAGAGGGCTTGGCCCCCCAGTCTGCATATAATCCGATAACAAAGGGCATTGATCCTTAGTATGTCCCGACACCCTATAACGTATGCACCAGACATCTGGGCTAGATTCCTTACCCCGATCCTTCCGTAAGTTCTGAATTTCTAAGTGAATTGCCTCTAGCTGGCTCTGGATCTATAGTGCCACGAACTGAGTATCATCTCTCGATGCAGCTTCTAACTTCATGGCAATCTCCAGAGCTTCTTCCTTGGAGTCGATCTTCTACTGTCCCATAGGTCCGCACAGATGTGGCAATACCATGATGATAGACCATTCCTTATGCTTTTTGTCCTTGTAGACAAATCCCCCCATCATTCATGACCTTCTTCAATCGTTGGTCAACTTCCTAGATGAACTCTATAGGTCCCTGCTTGAAGTTGTTCAATTCAACTACACATTGAGAGTACGATTTAGGCTTTCAGAACTGCAGCTTCAAAGCATCCTTAATATTTTGTATTGAAGTGTTCACGTGTTGACCAATTTATCCCATAAACCAGCCCAGGGACCTTCCTTCAAAGGCTATGGACAACTGTGCTCTTTTGATAACATCATTATTAATGTTCTGCGTAGTCCATGCAGACTCTGCTACAAACCAAAATTGATCCATATCCTCATCCCCCACACCCTTAAAGGTATCAAGTTTCATATGTGCAGCCATATCATCCTCAGGTGGTGGTGGAGGTGGGGTAGGAGAATTATTACCCTTGCGTGGCTTTGATGATGGCATAGCTGGGGGACTGGTTCCAACTTGTGCAACCCTTCCCTGGTTAAAATCAAGAAATTCCCTTAAGGGACTGTATACCGATCTATCTGCTTCTTGATTAACCTGGTAGTATTTACAGCTTTGTGTTGTGCTTCCACTTTGGTCAGAGGTCATTCACCCAGTGTGGCCACACAGGAAACCCTTTTCACACAATAGCATCTTAATCAACAACGACAGGGTTTGCAGGAACTTACCTATAAATCCTTTGAAGAACCTTTGCTCCACTTCCGAATATGAAACAAAATGATCAACTGCAAATTATATTATGAATCCTCCCAAAATTATATCAACCCAATGGTATACAGTCCTGGTGATATTGTTAACAGTATTTTCCAATTGTTGGATCAATTTAGGGGTCCACTATGTGACCTGATCGTCTTTCCAGCAGGCTTGGAACTCTGCCAATCGTGCCAACCACTCTTGCAATTTGTGTGCGAAGGATACGATGAAGAATTCCTGCACTTCTATAAAATTGTACTTGTTTTTCCACTCTTCAGAAAATAACTTCTTACTTCTATTCTATTTTAGGGAAAACTCCTGAATATTTTTTTCAAACCAATCCTCTAGTTCAAGTGTCAATGGATGCCAATGAACCCATGTTATTACCCGATCTCTCTCTCAAAATGCTCGTGGTCCTGACAACGGAGCCATTTGTTGGCTTGAGGGGTCTTGGCCCAGGTTCGGTTTGAAGGTTTGCTAACAAACCCCTGTACTATTGGCCCTTTCGGCAATGGCATTCTTGCGCAGGTCGAGGTCTCACCCGAAGTAGTATGGGGGGGTGCTGGAACTAGGTTTCTGCACCCTGAGAGGGAGAAAGATAATTGAAGTGATTCCTTTTAGATCAGACATACCTGCATAGGGGAAGCCCTAACAGAGAAACCCTTAACAATATATCGATAGAGCCAAGATCATAAATCATCAAATAACATATAGCCAGAGAAAATCACTTAAAACAGATCTATGCATTCATAATATCACATCCACGTGCGCATCAGTAAATCATCAATATTCAGTGAGCAGGTATAATCTCAGAAATAACATAAAGCATTGCTGAGAATCATAACACGGAAACACTTAAGTATCACAAACAATATTTCTCCTTCATTCGTATCCAGATACAACTTACAGACTCTATCTACCATCCCGCACACATAGCCAGTGGTGTCCGCACACAATAGGACTCAGGGTCTCCGCACACACACAGACAGAAGGAGCCCTTACCCAGACAATCAACACAAAATATCCACAGTTCATATCCAAGCGTAATCCCACACTTAGCCTATCTCTAGACTCGATTTATCCATCTATTTATAACATATTACCCTGCACTACTCTATGGTCCACAAACCGTGGTTTGCGGACTCCTGGTCTACCCTTTGACCCTTTACAATTCATTTAGGGCTTTGACTTTCTCCAAAGCCCCCGTGCTAGAATAATTATTACAAAATATTTACAAAACTGGACCAAAATTGCGGTTAGGGGACCTCGCTCCAACACTCAATATTCAAATTGTCAGCATAGGCATAAAAATCAGCAAGGTGTTCTTTAGTTGTTACCTCTCCCTCACAACTAAACTTAGGCATGTAATTGAGATAATCTCCTATAGGTAATGCATTCATAGGCTGAGGTAAAACCAAAGCGGCATACCTTGTAGCAACAATTGCATCCATTCGGCTAGGGGGTGGGTTTGGACCTGCTAATGAGCTCCATCATTAGACATATTTGGAGGGGTTAATGGTCACCTTTTTTCCTTCTTAAATCTCATTTTCTTGCATTTTTATTGTTATTTTTTTTTATGATGCTAGTATTGGTGGTGATTAAGGCTAACATACTCTGAGTGCCTAATATGATATTGAGTGCAGAAAATCATCAGTAATTGGCATTATTTTTGAAGATTTTATCATAAATAATTGAAGGAGACAACCAGGAGAAATTATAGGAGGGTTTTCCACCCTCCCTTAACTCTCAAGGTAGCCAAAGGATCCTCATGTGTAATATTCCAAAATGGAAAAAAACGAGGAATATAGAAAAAAATAATAGAAATAGTAGTGAATAATATTACACCAACATGTGTGTCAAACATAGAGCCATTTTATTATGTAAATCACCAACAAATGAGTACAATAAATATAGGCACAACTCATATAATCAAGGAAAACATGCGTCTAATGAATACATATGCCATAACATGAAAAATCAGCGTGATACAAATGTACGCTGAAGCCAATATAGTGCGGTTTTAATGAGTATGATTCTTCGCTGAAAATGTAATAATTTATATCTGCTAATATATGGCTCAAATAGTGTCGGGGATAGATATCTATGCTCCCAAGCACATTTTCAAGGCAACCCAGAAAGGGTTTCTGAAATACCCAAAATACCAAAATGTCAGAATGAAACCCTAGGACTGAATATCAGCTGCAACAGAATAACTGGATGGAGGTGGCTGAAAATTATATCTAAATTATTATATATCCTCCAATAAATCCTTTCAATGAAAGTCTTGTTCCTTCACTGAAAAGCAAACACCCCAAATGAGGCACTGAAACCCCCACTGCAAATACTCAATGAAATAACGCAGTCCTTGAGGGAAACTGCATTGTAGGAGGTGGAAATAGGTTGGCCTGGTGCCAAAATATGAAATAAAGCTAATGGACCTTCCTTGCTGGCCTCCCCATTATTTCCTAAATCTACCTCCAGCCTGAAGGAAGTCAGAGTCTAAGGTAAACATCAAACTATGACTTAATGTTGGTAGCTAACTTCGCGGTCAGGGAGAAGGCTTTCTCTTGGGTCAATCTCAATAAAAACAATAAATGGAAAAGTAGTTGTATATATGTAAATCCCTTTAATTTTGATTTAATGTTATTTAAATCTTAAATGTTTTGATCTAAGTTTTGGATGGTTTCAATCTACATTTGGTCTAGATGGAAGATACTCCTATTTGAAGTATTGTTTTGATTTATTCAAAAATATTTTAAAGTAGTTATATGTAAGTCCCTTTAATTTTGATTTAATGTTAAATGTTTCAAGATATAACATGTTAAATGTTTTGATTTAAGTTTTGGATGGTTTCAATCTACATTTGGCCTAGATGGAAGACTCCAATGTGAAGTATTTTTTTGATTTAATCAAAATGAGTAAAGAAGTAGTTATATGTAAATCCCTTTAATTTTGATTTGATGTTAAATGTTAAATGTTTTGATACAATGTTAAATGTTTTGATCTAAGTTTTGAATGGTTTCAATCTACATTTGGCTTAGATAGAAGACTCCTATGTGACTTGTAAATTGTTTTGATTTAATCAGAAAGTTTTGGATGGTTGAAGTACATTTGGAATCTTAAGATTGCCTTTGATCTCTACATGTAGTCTTGTTTGAATGAAAAAAATTCCAATAGGAAGAACATAGCTTTTCGATGCAACTAACCATGTATCAATTGATCTCTAATTGAAAAAAGAGTTTAAAGAAGTAGATATATGTACAAATTATCCCTTTAATTTTGATTGGAAATATAAGTCTAGTACATATATGTTTGTTGAATTTGGGTTAATGTTGTTAATGCACTCAAATATGTAGCCTTGTTGATTTATAATTTTGTAAATTGATGACATTCAGTTAATTTCATTCTAGAATATAGAACATATATCCGACCATTG